>CABHPQ010174097.1:20452-32879 GCA_902168405.1 Peromyscus aztecus | reverse complement strand
GAGAAGAGAAGAGAAGAGAAGAGAAGAGAAGAGAAGAGAAGAGAAAAGAAAAGAAAAGAAAAGAAAAGAAAAGAAAAGAAAAGAAAAGAAAAGAAAAGAAAAGAAAAGAAAAGAAAAGAAAATCATGATAGTCCTAAGCAAACCTGGACACTTAGTCTCTTCAGAGCCCCATCTGTAGAAAGTCCTATCAAGCTTTACTAGAAGATGCCTGCTAGACCTTCCTGTTAGATTTCAAAGGCAGTCATGGATAGACGCTGCTCACTCTATTTGCACTGTCTGTCAATCACAGATCAGTTATCAGATTTCTTCCAGGTCCCTTACAGAACGCCTGTGTGTTGGATATTTGCTGTGTTTCCCGCCCCCCCCCCCCACTAGATACCACAAAGCATTTTGCACATCTGACAGCTGGTAGCAGAAAGGCCCTCAGTCACTTCAGAAAGCTCAAAAACTTACAAAAAAAATGTTTTCTAAAAAAATATTGTGCCTCTTGTACTCAGAAACATCATTTATTTTTCTTCCCTCCTGAACTTCCTATCTTTCTTTGAGATCTGGTTTTGCAGATCGCTGTCTAAAGCCATTGCTTAAATTAGCAGAATTTGCTTTCAGCTCACATGGTTACTTACTTGCATGCTCAGTGATTAGTGTCTCTCAGCACTTCTGGTCTCATCAGAAAATGAAAATACACCTGCCAGAGAGTATTATCAATCTTCCTGACTTCTCTTGTCCATCTGACTTGTTGAAGCCAGTAAGCCTTTAGATAACTTCGAATTAAAACTCATTATGCTTCCAGAACAAGACAATGCCACTTTTTGCAAACTGAGTTGCTTGCAAGAGGCCTTTTTATGAGGTCTCCATTCCTGCCCTACACATACAAAGACATAGATGGGCACACAGTCCAAAGGGACACATGTAGGTGATACGAGTTATTTGGCCCCTGCCTCCCCCACATGCTGAAATGGAGCTGGCCCTTCTTCGCCCTACTAAGAAATAAATTTGTTTTCTGATATATATATATACATATACATATACATATACATATACATATACATATATATACATACTTAGGCAGCTTTGCTTCAAGATTGCCAAGGACTTTTATACACTTGCCTTGTCCCCTCAGTAACTTTATAATGATTTTCTGAATGTTAACTATTGTTATATTGGAAGTGGGTGTTTGCTAGCCCTACTCTTAGGCATGGAAGTTTGTGGTTGGGATCCCTAACCTTATTCATGTTAATAATAAAAAGTTTTGTTTATTGCACAGATGAGTTCTATTTGATCCTGTGAAATTACCGTCAGGCTTCCGTTTTGTTCAGAGTTTGGCATGAGGTATATGATTAAATAAGTGTCCTTTAGTGAGAGAATAGCCGTGCCACAGCCAGCTGTTTGCACAATGCATTTGCCACCATGGTAAATTCCTAAACTGTGCACATTGACTCTTAAGTACCCTTCAAAAGTTATTGATAGCTTCACACAAGTCAGAGGGGAAGAACCAGAATTCCTCATTCCCATCACAGTTTTCTAATAAGCATACCTTGCCACTGGTGAGTAAATAACTTTGTGTCTGTTCTATTTATTCAAGTCATAAGTATTTACCTAAACCAGACACCCTGTAGCCAGCTAGAGAAACAGCACCCTGCAGTTCTATGGTTCATCAAGGTAATAGGCAGGCAAGTGAAATCACAATGGTAGAAAAACAAAATCAGTATTTCTGTATTTGAGATGATTTTGAGTATGAAATTTTTACATTACATTTTAAAAAAAACATAGTTGCTTCCAAGCTGCTCAGTGTTACTTCCCATCCTGACACCACAGTTTTAAACAGCTTATCTGTCCAATACATTCACTGTCTAATTATTTCCTCATCAGTATTACCAATAAAACAGATAATGGCCTATCAGGCTGCATGGAGTTGATGCATTGCCAACAAGAAAAATAAACATAAAAAAATTAACATCATATTTTTCTTCAGCTGTGTTACCATGTCCATAGACAGATGCACAATTCTGAGTATTTCCAAATATTAAAAATCTCCATTACTAACTCAGCGGTTAACTTTCATTGGCCTATTCCAGTTTTCACATTTATTAATCCTAGTCTAATGTTTTCTCCTGTGAGCTGTGGCTCCTCAGCCTCCTTTCTTTACGTCTATTTTGAGGGCTTCTTGAAGAGACCGTGGCCCTAGAGGGTAGGAATGGAATTGGAAGAGGAAACAACTTTATAGCCTTCATAATGACTTGAGGTGCTTTCCCACTTATCCCAAGAGGTTGCTCAACAGGTGTGAAGTACTGGTGATATTTTATGACCCTTTTTGTTAAGTTATAGTGTAATGGTTGTTATCTGGACAGGTATGGGGTGAGGGGATACACAGGAGCAGACTAAATGTAGCTGAACTAAGTTCCAGTGCTCCAGTTTTGAACTGCCCCGGCAGAACCTTTGCTCTCCCTAACATGCTCCCCTTCAGACCCTCAACATACCAATCAAATCTTCAGTCTTTGTACTGAACTGAAATAAGATGGTAAGTTGGGCTAGTTTAGGACCAACAGGATGGGACATACTTGACAGAGGTACAAGACTTAGCATAACACTGTTGATAAAAACTCAGTTTCCCCAGGGAAGGAAAACCTTGTAGAATATGTATAATGAAATGATATTGGACCCATGGGTGATGGTTACAGAAGAATGGAAAATTCACAAAAGATCTCCATCACTTCCTTAAGCCTGACCTTCATTTAGAGTCCTTTCCAAAAAAAAATCTTGTTGATGAGTTTGCAATAATAATTGTCCATATTTATGGGAAGAGTGTAGCATTTTAATACATGAATATAATGAGTATGAATCAAATCAGGATAATTGAGATTCTTCTGTCTCCTTATCATCCTTTTGTTTGGAGACCCTGGGCCCCTCCCCCTTATAAAACACATTATAGGTTAGTATGAAGTGTAGTCCCTGACAGTGACTAGAACACTAAAATTAGGTTCTCTGGTTAGCTTTCTACCTCCCATTCTCTACCCTCCCTGTCCTCATTCTTCACATGCATTCCAACTTGGTACTTCTCTTATATTTGATATTCCTCTTTATCTTTTTAATAACTTTATGTAGTATTATGTAACTGAAGCAAAATATCAGAATCGTTCCTAGGAATTACCAGTTTTGTTGAGGTTACCAATGACAACATTTGCTTGTATTCTTTCCCCAGTATACTTAAGACATTTTACAATGAACTTACTTTTTAATAAGAAAAATACTTTAGGAAAAAGTCATAAATAATAAAGGTTGCAAATCTATATATATTAGAAATTCCTACATGCGCCCTTGCCATAGAAAAGTAGATTTATTTTTATATGTTTGGTATGGTCTGTCTAGCTCAGCACCTGGTAACAAAATAATGTGTAAGTTTTCTCACCTGGGATATATAACACTACTCAGTGAGCCATGACAGGATCCATCATAATATTTGCAAATAAGGAAATTGTGGGAAAAATATCTTATTTTGCTTGCTAAGTATTATATAATTATCAAGCAGCATGAATCAAACTATCACTGAGTTCTAGTATGATTTTTCTTTTTTATATGCTCTAATTTCCAAAGTTCCCATGAAATCTGTAAAGGAGCATCAGACCACTTCCTCCATTGAACATTTTACAATGAAGCTCGAGTACAAGGGCACATAATGATTGATGAGTTAATATCAGTTCAGTTAGCAATACAGTTTTAAAGCACTCTGCCTTGTGCAGTGCCTGTCACACAGAGACCCGGAGGGATGGAAGAGGGACAGAGGGTTCAAGGGATGAAGGGTGGACAGAGAGTGAGCAAAAGGGCAGATGGTTCAGTTTCAGGACTACAAGGAAGAAGACAGTGAACAATGTTGGTTGGATTTCAGTAAATCTGTTGACTTTGTATTGATCTAAGAAGACTTTAGGAAGTAAGTAGATGGACCAGCTATGTGTTTGTGATCTCAGAGTAGGCAGAGCTTCATTCTGTGCTAAGAGAGAATATGGAAAGTTAGAACAAGGGCTTTATTTAGGAAAAGTTAGTAAGGCTAAGGGTCCAAGCTTTCACCAGACACTGGAACCGAGAGGCTTCCCAGGAGCAAAGGATCAGTGCGGAGGTTGCTTTCAAATTTGCACAGCATGGTATTCTAAAGAATTGTGGATTTTAAGCAACCCATAGACATGGGAAGCTATGAGACTTTTGTATAAGATAGTTAATGCAATAATAAAAAATGTTTTAGGCAAATCAGATATAAGATTAACTTTGTGTTGACTCTAAAGATACAAGTGTGGTTTAATACAAAATGGAGATTTTAAGTATTCAACAGGGATCTCAAAGTATTTTTAGAAGGAACTGAACATGTAGGTTTTGCTGCACCATCAGTAAAATGATTCTGTATTTAACTGACATTGCGGAGATGGTTACATCAAATGCATGTCTAGATCAGCATATATTCCAATTGAAAACTAACGGATTTGAAGACAAGAAACTAGCATAAAAGTCTAGAAGCCTCCAAATATTTTATGCACATAATTTAATAAATTTTATATGCTAAAAGAAAGACAATAATTTATGCCTTTGGGGGTATTTAACCTAATTGCTAGAGATGTCAGAAAATTGATATTTCTTGCATGTGAGTTCTACTTACACTGAGAAATTGTGTACGTTATCATTTTCCTTTAAGGCTATTAGTAATTCTATCTCATAAAACAATGATGTCATCATTTTCAATACAAATGGTTAAGTAGGGTCTTGGATCAAAATAATATGGGTTGGAATCCAGCTCAACCACTGACTCACTGGTCAGTTTGGACAAGTGTCTCTCTGTGCCATGGTTTCTTCGTACATGAGTGATGACGATAATCACACAAACATCACCAGATTGTTGAGAGGACTAAATATAAAATGTAGACTAGTGTCTAACATGTGGGAACAAGTCATAAATGGCCATCGTATTGCTAGTTATATTGCAGAATCAATGAATGATCCACACCAATCTTGTTTTCTTATTGTGATTATTTGGCTTGCTTTTCAAGTCTTGCTGGAAAGATAGTCAGGATCCCCCAGGTTATGTCTGTTGAATGGCACAGTGAGTCAGTGTGGGTAGCGGTTGATGTAGCCACAGTAAAGCTGACCTGCCTCTTGCCTTCCACAGTGAGCCACCTGTATGGATTTGGACTGATGGATGCGGAAGCCATGGTGATGGAGGCAGAGAAGTGGACAACCGTTCCTCAGCAGCATGTGTGTGTGGAAAGCACAGACCGACAAATCAGGTAATGCTTGCTGCCTGCCAGCAGCCTGGCAATGCCCAAAATGAGGCCAGAGCAACTGCTGCTGAACATGGAATCTAGAAGCATATATCTATAAAGTTGAGGTAGAATGTTATACCCAATAATCCTTCCAAGTAGGCTATCCTACATTTCCTGCTCGTCAGTGTCCTTGCTTGATGAAGCAAGAATTCTTCCTATCTTTATGTGCCTCAAACTTAACTACATACTACGTAGTTCTCTGAAGAGTGTTCTAAAATAGATAGCAAATGCTATTGCATACCCCTCACAGTCATGGAGCCTGTTCTCCAGTGTGACCACCACACACTCAGACATTGTGTTTGTAGTGTTTACTCAGCAGTATGTGAAGTCACTGCCAGCTGCTTGATCCAAAGAACAGCATTCATCTCAGGGGCCTTTCGGGAGTTCTTGGCTTTCTCCTCAGAAACCTCTCTGCCTGGAAAACTTGGTGAACTTTATTTCTGGTTGATGATGAACACACAGCCTTATAATCCTAGGGAAATGTGTTAGTAAGCACTGAAAATGGGACAAAGTTGTGGTTTGCTTTGGTTTGGTTTTAAATTTTTTCCCCATTCACCTCTTTCATGGCACAGAGTAAGAAAGCAAAAATAAAGAGGAGGGGAAAGTTAATCAGTATTTATTTACCCAGCACATATTAGACAGAAGACCTTTGGCTCCCTGTCACTTGCATCTTTCCCTTTAAGTGACCCAGTCCTTTGCGTGACTGGCACTGTTGTCCCTTAATATCCAGTGAGCAGCTGCTGCCCGTGTTGTACTGTCATTTCAGGCTCTAGGTCCACTCACCTGATTTCTGCCATGTGTTTTGTTCATACCCTTCCTCTCTCTCTTGCCAGGACCATTCGCCCCAACAGTGCAGTGCGCTCCATCTACAAAGCCTCAGGCTGCTCGGATAATCCCAATCATCATGTCAATTACCTGGAGCATGTAGTTGTGCGTATTACCATCACACACCCTCGGAGGGGAGACCTGGCCATCTACCTGACCTCACCCTCAGGAACCAGATCCCAGCTTTTGGCCAACAGGTACATCGAGGGCCTCTGCCTACCAGGGTGGGGAGCAGCCATAGTTGCTATTCTTCAAGGTAGCTAGAAATAGCTGCTCTTTATTCCTATCCTGGGGACCAATTGAGTGGTCCTTTGGATGCCATTCTCTCTTAGCACCTAAGTAAGGTGGGAAGCTGCCTAGCACCCATAAACAGGGAAGGGTGGCATTCTGTAGTTGGGTACTAAAAGGGTGCTGCAGAAAAGTTGAAAGCCATTTGTTCTTTATTCAAAAGAGGAATTGCAAGGCACTGAGACACAACCCTATCACGTGTCTAAGGACATTTCACACAAATGGACTTCGTTCACTGTAAGACAGTGCAGGGGAAAGCAACAGTAAGAACACTGGTCGATGAGAGTAAGTGGGAACCTAGACTCTGAGATCTGCAAGTACGTTCCATTTCTGTGCTTGGACTTCCTGTGTTCTTCTCATAGAACCCACCCCTTCCTTCTAGCCATGGGGAACCACCACCCCCACCCACCCAGGAGAGGGGGTACTTCATACTTTAACAATGGAATGAAGCTTTGCCAGAACCAGTATGCAGGTGGAAGAGATGTGAGGATTCCACTGCCTCAGAACCTGAGGCATTCCCTCCATGCTGTAGACAAAGGGCCTTATCTGCTGCCTGCTAACTAATTGCCCTACCTGCTTCATCCCAACAAACAGTGCATAATTAATGGAAGTCTCAACAGCTATTGTTACCAAAGCCAGGACAGACCTTTCTTGCTTTTTTTCTTGCCTTTTTTTTTTTTTTTGCTTGCTTTTTTTTCTTTTTCTCTTCTCTTCATCATTATTCATTAGAATTTAACTTGAAAGAAGATCCTGGTGAAACACTATGAAGCTTAAAGACAAGCTTCACCTAGGCATGCCTCTTAATGTCTTGAGTTCCTCCCTGCCTTGCAGAAAGCAGACCTCTCTGCTGTTGCTCCTTGCTAGGAAAACTCTCCTGGGTTCCTACTGCACTTTGCCATCTATTACTGACATCCCACAAAATGACTTCCCCGAGGAAACCCGCCAGCCGATGGGCTGTGGATGCCATCATAGGCATCTGGTGGCCTGCAGGGTCACTGGCTTCAGGGCATGCATGTGTTCCTCCACAGTCGACATCTGCTTTGCTGTTTGCAAAGTGCTGAGTGCAAGAATACTCCAGAACTTGCATCCTTGATCTGCACTCAGAAGGTTCACCTCAGCCGCCCCCATTCAGGTTTGCAGCAGTGTCTTGACCCGAAGCGTCTTAAGGAGTGGCTCTCTGGGTATCTCCTTCTGAGTCCTGAAGACATGTGCCATCAGATAGCAGTAGCAAGACTAGAGAGAGCTGGAGGCGCTGAGAAATAGAAAAGATGTCATGAAATGCAATCATCTTCAGCTCCCGCTAAACTGTTCTGAGGAGCTGGCCCTTTAAAAGTGTAATAGCTGCACCTGGCCCCAGAGCCACCCAGGGCACGTCTGCCATTCTTGTGCTTAACACTGGGAATATTCTAAAGAAAGATGTTCCTTCTGCCATTCTTCTCATCTGACACAGTCCAAGGGCTCCATTTTGTTACAGGAAATCACTCTTCAGTATCCTTAGTTTTTGACTTAGTGTGGAGACCTTGCAACCTGTCAGCTTAACCCTAATTCAAAGCACAGTCCCAGCATGGAACACTTAGAACAGAGTGTGGGACGGGGGAACAGACACACTGTGGCACAAAAAGAGGTAAAGAGAGTGAAGAAAAGCCCTGCTGTGCCCTTGGAGTCCTTCAGGTTGGTCTGCAAGACAATTCTTTTCCTCAAGGAAGAAGTGAATATGTCAGGATTTGAAGGCTGGAGACGTCTGTGTGCCCAAGATTATTCCTAAGAACAGTGAACACTTGCCATACCAGAAATTCAGCCTATGTTTTGAAGAGTGGAGATTCTTAGCTGAGTGTGGTGGCACTCCCCGCCTATAACAATAACTCTAGCAAGGCTGAGATCAGAGAATTGTAAGTTCAAAGCCAGCCTGGGCTGCATAGCAAGAACTTGTCTCAATAATAGATACATGATAGATAGATACATGACAGATAGATAGATAGATAGATAGATAGATAGATAGATAGATAAACAAATAGAAACAAAATAGATCACTTAAAGCAAAGATTACAGTTAAAAAGTAGGAATTAAAATTTTAAAGCAAAATTTCTCTAGCAAGGCCCTTGGAGATCACTCATACTCCTCTGGTGGCAGAGGTTTCCCATCTCATCTGTCCTCGCTCTGCTTCCTAACTTGCTAACCTGGCTGTCACTGTGGAAAACTCTCTATGGTCTTTTTGGTCTTGGTTTGTTTTTTTTTGAGACAGGATCTCACTGTGTAGCCATAGCTGGCCTGAAAGTTATTATGTAGACCAGGCAAGCCTTGAACTCAGAGATCCTGAGATCCTGCCTGTGCCTCAGGAGTGCTCGGATTAAAGGTGTCAGCCACCATGCTCAGCTTCCCCAAGGCTTTTGAAGTTGTCTCTCGACCCAGGTTTTACTCACAGCCCACCACAGAAGCAAAGTGTTAGAAGCTTAGACCCTCGGGGCTCTCTCCAGGTCATTGTCCTGTGATGCTTCCCCCAGGCTCTCATTTTCCTTGACATTTCACTGAGAAATTTCTTCACAATTGCTCAGCCATTGACCACTGCAGTCCCTGGACAGTCTGGTTTCTACAAAGTGCTGTGCATGGCAGTTACATCTGTGTGGGCTGTCTGGAGCCCCTTGATGCCTCCCCGTCCCCATTGATGGGCAGCTCCTGTGGTGAACAGCTGTTGGGAAGAGAATGGTTTGCCCAAGCAGCTGCAGGTGCTAAGTGCCGGAAGGCGCTCAGCAGCATTCAGAACTCCAGGCCAGTCTGAGCTTTGTGCCCCATTAGCCCAGCAAGCAGGCTCTCCTGGCCAGCCACTGTTGGTGATTTAGTGGGTTGGAGCTCCGGGTCACCAGAACTGTCCTGGGGTGGACAAATGGCCGTTTCTTAACCTCTTCTTCTCTTGCCATCCCTGCCTCTTGGCCACTATCCCCTGCCTACTGAAAAGCCAAACTGTGACTTCAGAGCACATGGCTTACTCCAAAGATAATCTGAAGGTCAGACTGGAGGGTCAGAGGAAAGCTGGTGGGTCTGGAGTCCTTTGAAAACTCATAGACGAGAGCACTTTCAAATATTGTGTACAAATACTGTGCACAAAGTTTCCAAACAAAACCTTGTCTCACCAAATTCTTGTATCAACTATACTTGTTAGAATTATGAACAGCTCCTCTCCAAACTGCCCCCTCCCATCAAACTGCATTTTAGGCTTAGTTTAATTTTTTCCAGTTTTTGGCCTCAAAATGAAAGCTTAAACTTTGCCTCCTTTCCTAAATTTGATTATGGAAATGTATCTCTGCTTCTAATTATAGTCTCAAGTAGAGAGGTTACATTTTGTAGTCTGCAAGACCCCATAATTGTGCATGAAATGTAGTAATTATGCTTTAATCATTTTTGTCATTGTCCTCCCTGGAAAACTGTTGACATTGGTAGACATCGTGGAGTATAAATGCATTTGTGACTTGCAGTTAAAACACTACTTTTGCAACGATCCTGCTGCCTTCCCTCAGAGCAAGCCTTTAAGTTTATACAGAACTGGCTTTCCCTTGATTCCACTGATGTCTGTCTTTGAATCTAGAGAAGTAAGTTTCCTCATGAAATAGATGTAGTTGTATCTGCCTCCCAGGCTTGGTGCAAGTGTTCGATAAGATAATGTACAGTACATCCTTAGCTCGGGGCCTAGCATGTAAGTGTTTAACAAGCAGTACCCTGCTTACACGGTACTTCTCAAAACACCCAGCCGGGGGTCTTATCAAACCCAGATGCCTGAGCCCTGCTCACAGGTTCTGATTCTGTGGTTCTGGGGTGAAGTTTAGAAACCTCATTTCTAGGAAACTAGCTGAGATGAGATCCACCAACCCATAGACCACCCCTCAACCCCAATTGAAAAGATCACCCAGATTTTCTTGTTTTTGTGTTACAAAATATCTTATATGTGGTATTGTCCCAGATGCTGTGCAAGTAATTTACAAAGGCATTTATAATGCAAAACAGACTCCTGCATATAAGAACCATATACTCTATAATGAAGTCAGTCTTCTGCAAGACGAGGCACTCCATATACCCACAAAAGGGGGTGTGTTTAGGGGAACTTGATACTATACTTGTTGAAACTTGACATTTAAAGGGGAAAATTCCATTTAAATATTCTAAACCTCTTTAGCACCAATACCAAAGCAGTTCTTTTTAGAAGAATTTGTTTTAACTATTTTTAATTGTGTGTGTGTGTGTGTGTGTGTGTGTGTGTGTGTGTGTGTACATGTGCACATGACTACAGGTTCCCATAGAAGCCAGAGGTTTTAGATCCCCTGGAGTTGGAGTTACAAGTGATTGTGAGCCACATGGGTGCTGGCACCTAACGAGGGTCCTCCAGGAGAGCAGTAAGTGCTCTTAACTGCTGAGCCAGCTCTCCAGCCCCCCAAAACATTTCTTAAGCACTTGAAGTAAGAGAAAGAAGGAACCAAATAGTATGTTTTAAATATCCAGTATCATAAACAATCTGTTATACTTGAGCTCAATGAGAGCTTGGAGTTGCCAATAAGTTCTACCCTAAAGTGTGACAAAGCACTTACAAAGTAAAAGAGGAGAGAAAGCCCTTCCAAGAACACAGGCTGATGCTGGACTATAGTGATAAATCCTGTTTGAATAGTAGATGGTGATTCTGAAATTAAGACCATTTACAGTCTCAGAAACAATTATAATGCTTGGTTGCCAGTACTCATAAAATGCCTTTTATTTAGCTGCCACACCTTCTTGGAAGCATGTTGTAGCTGTGATATATTGACTAGACTCTTAAATGAAAGGAGGAAAAAAAACTCATGCTAATTATATGAGTTATTTCCTGATGTGCTACACATAATGGCAGGCTCTTCTAGCAGGCTTCATCCAAAGTAATTAGTTTGAAAACCACTCACAAGCATAGGGCTGGGGCACCATCTTAATAAGTGGGTGTAATTTGTGCCAGTTGCACCTATCATTTCACTGAGCCCACAATTAGGAAGTCAATCGTGACAGAACTGACTTCTCTATAGCAGAAATGGTCTGGACATGGTGCTAATCGACTCTGGCTTTTAGTGCACCGGCTCTGTCTTATTAACATGTTATCCACACTGATAATGTTGGAGCATCTTCTGTCTCTATTGGCACAGCACAGGTATGCAAAGTGGGCCTCTGGGTTGCTTAAGGGAAAGCCCCCAATTAGAATCTCTTTAACAGAGAGCCTTGGTTTTGCACCTGAATATTTTATGGACAAATACACTCCCTGAAATGCCAAGCTAATCTACAAGCTGCATCAACTTTTCCTGCTTTAAAAAAAAAAGAAAAAGAAAAAGAAAAGAATAAAAGACATGCAGTTTTAATTACAATGCTAAAAGACAAAAATTATCAAAATATGAATCAAAATCAGAGTATGGAGTCACATGTCCCCATTGAAACTACTGCTGCTTATGAAGGCCAAAATGAGACCAATGCGCATGCCCACTTAGCTGACACAACTGTCCTGTCTGTCGTTTTCCTTATCAGCTCTCGGCAGAATGTCAACGTGTGTCTAGCTGCATTTTTATTCCTCAATGTTTAGATTCACATGAAATTATTGGACATCCCAAGTCTGTAAAGTGACGAGGCCAGGAGAGTGCCTAACCATGTACCCATAGACAAAGCAAATACATATCTCAGCTTTCAAACAGTTACTTGAACTTGATATTACAAGTATCTCTACTTGGCATCAATTCTTCTTTCCAAATGGGATCTGAAAATGATCAGCAGCAAGGGATTGATTTCAAGAAAGGACCACAAGGAAGGATCATAGAGCCTGCCAATCCAGCCGGCCAGTAACTGACCCCTGAGCAATTAAAAGTTGACTGAGGTTTTGGAAGCAAGTCAGTGGCCTCAAATCTCCTTTTGCAAGTTTTGATATGAGACTGTGAGCCAAATGTCCTTGTTGCTTGAATTGCTAAATGGTCTTTTTATTAAAAAAAAAGAAAGAAAGAAAGAAAGAGAGAGAGAGAGAG
>CABHPQ010174097.1:8186-20352 GCA_902168405.1 Peromyscus aztecus | reverse complement strand
AAAGCTTTCCTCAGCTGAAAGACTTTGGTTCCTGTCTCCTCACACTTTATATACCTTTCTCCACCCACCATATCACTTCCTTTTTAGTGCTGAGATTAAAGGCATGTGACTTCCCAAGCAAAGGCATGAGATCTCAAGTGCTAGGATTAAAAGTGTGTGATTCCCAAGTACTGGAATTAAAGGTGTGTGCCACCACTGCCTGGATCTGTTTCTCTCCTAGACTGAGTCAGTCTCATGTAGTCCAGGGTGACTTTGAACTCACAGAAATCCAGACATATCTCTGCCTCCCAAATGCTAGGATTATAGGTATATGCCACCACTCCTTGGTATCTATGTTTAATCTAGTGGTTTGTTCTGTTCTCTGATCTTCAGACAAATTTTATTAGGGTATACAATATATCACCACATGTCCTGTCTAAACTGTTTGAGAATTCCTTTCAAGTTCACTCTTGGAGGGTTATTCTGTGACAACTTACTGCAATGGTGCCCTCAAATGTCAGAGAGCTCAACAGTTCAGAGTTAGGGCTGCAGCATGGAAGGAAGGAGTCATTCTAACTGAATTTCCCTCTCAGCATACTCCCTTTGTAGCATCTGAGACAGCTCCTGGTCCCTACCTCCAAGTTGGTGCCTTTTGATAGCTTACAAACATCCTCCTTTTAAGAGTGTTAGTCAATCACATAATGACCCGAGAAGTTCTTGGTGATGTCTAGTTTTAAGCCATAAACTTGTGAAATGAGCCCTGTTGTTCAGTGGGTTATGGAATCTCCATTCACTGTATCATTCTTGTTCTACTGAGAGTCAATTGTGAGAAAGTGCTCTTGTTAAAAAGATACCAGAAAAGAAATCAAGCACAGGATATGATGTGGTCCCTGTTCAGGGGCTACCAACTCTCTGTTCAGAGAGTTAAACTTTATACTCCAACAGGACGGGGAGGGCTTCACACACCGGTTGGGTTTAAGAATAATTGCCAGCCATTCACTGCACCAGGGAAAGCCACAAAGAGTATTTGCATACTCCCAAGTACTAAGCTATCCTTTAGTAAGAGGCTCCATTGACGTCTGTTTCCTTCAGGCTTTCTGAAATTAATTATTGACCATGAGACTGTTGAAGAATGCTGCCTGATAGTCCTTTTCTTTCTTGCAAAGGCATAGGAACACATAGGTGGTGATTTTTACTGCCTGTTGCTTTTCTAGGAAATATTGCTTAAACACATGCCACTGAACCCTGCGGCATTAGAAAGCAGCTACCATTTTGGAGGGAATCCCAAACATATTGATAGTTTTTCTTTTTCTAAATCAGGTTTCTAACATTAGTCTTTGAGAAGATTGGAGCAGTTCTTTTTGGTTTTCTGAAAATACACATTTTCTCCCAGAGACGATCTACATAGAAGGCCACATAGCCACCGATTTACTTGAATAGCCATGTGACTTCCAAATGGCAGTAACTGACCTATAACCTGAGACAGTGCTAGAGTTATGTTCCCTCCCTTTTGCTTCTGTGACACTCAATGCATTCTTCTAGGTGCACATAATTTTGGAGTACTAAAAGAAAAAAGCTATCCATACCCCCATTTTTTTAATTTCCAGCACATGTTCCAACTTCACAAAATCTTCATCATCTTTGGAACATTTGTAGTCACATCTTCGTTATCTGCTCGTGTAAATGACATGTCTTTTTTCTTATTTTTGATTTTTCGATTTTTCAAGACAGGGTTTCTCTGTACAGCCCTAACTGTCCTGAAACTCACTCTGTAGACCAGGCTGGCCTTGAACTCAAAGATCCACCTACCTCTGCCTCCTAAGTCCTAGGATTAAAGGCGTGAGCCACCCCCACCCAGCCTGACATGCCTATTTTTATTGTACTCACTTATACAGTAGTTTTTTTTAATTAAGATTTTTTTACATTAATTTTACACACTAATCAAAGATCCCCCTCTTCCCTCCTCCTGCCTCCCAAGTCTCCCCCCCAACCCACCCCCACATCCCCCACAAGAAGGCAAGGCCTCCCATAGGGAGGCACATCCAGTAGAGGCAAGTCCAAGCCCTTCCCACTGCCTCAAGGCTGCATGACGTGTCCCATTATAGGTAGTGGGCTCCAAAAAGCCCCCTCATGCACCAGGGATGGATTCTGATTTTACCACCAGGGGGCACCCCAAGCAAATCAAGCTACACAATTGTCTCGCCATGGAGAGGGCTTAGTCCAGTCCCATGCAGGCTCCACAGCCATTGATCCAACTTTCATGAGTTCCTACTAGATTGGTTTGGTCATCTCTGCAGGTTTCCCCATCATGATCCTGATGCTCTTGCTCACAGAATCCCTCCTCTCTCTCTCCAGCTGGACTCCTAGAGCTCTGCCTGGTGTTTGGCTATGGATCTCTGCATCTGCCTCCATCAGTCATTGGAGAAAAACTCTGTGACGACAGGGTATTCACCAATCTGATCACTGGGGCAAGCCAGTTCAGTTCAGGCACCCTCTCCACTATTTCTAGTAGTCCAAGCTAGGATCATCCTTAAGGGTTCCTGGCAACTTCCCTAGCACCGAGTTTCTCTCTATCCCCGTATCTCCCTCCATCAGTGTATCTCTCTCATTGCTTTCCCACTCCATCCCTGTTCCAGCTCAACCATTCTACTCCCTTATGTTCTCATCACCCATCCCCTACCCTTCTGTAGGGGTCTTTTACCATTCTGTAGGCTGTCATTTTGTCTTATTGACCATGTCCTTTGCCCTACAAAAGCTTCTCAGTTTCAAGAAGTCCTATTTATTAATTGTTGCTCTCAGTGTCTGTGCTACTAATGTTATATTTAAGAAGTGGTCTCCTGTGCCAATGCGTTCAAGACTACTTCCTACTTTCTCTTCTATCAGGTTCAGTATAACTGGTTTTATGTTGAGGTCTTTGATTCACTTGGACTTGAGTTTTGTGCATGGTGACAGATATGGATCTATTTGCATTCTTCTACATGTTGACATCCAGTTATGCCAGCACCATTTGTTGAAGATGCTTTCTTTTTTCCATTGTACAGTTTTGGTTTCTTTGTCAAAAATCAGGTGTTCATAGGTATGTGGGTTAATATCAGGATCTTCAGTTCAATTCCATTGGTCTACATGTCGGTTTTTATGCCAATACCAAGCTGTTTTTATTACTGTGGCTCTATAGTAGAGCTTGATGTCAGGGATGGTGATGCCTCCAGAGGTGGCTTTGTTGTACAGGATCCTTTTAGCTACACTGGGTTTTCTGTTTTTCCAAATGAAGTTGATTATTGTTCTTTCCAGGTCTATGAATAATTGTGTTGGGATTTTGATGGGGATTGCATTGAGTCTGTAAATTGCTTTTAGTAAGATTGCCATTTTTACTGTTAATCCTACCTACCCATGAGCATGGAGATCTTTCCATTTTTTTGATATCTTCTTCAATTTCTTTCTTCAGGTACCTAAAGTTCTTGTCATACAGGTCTTTCACTTACTTAGTTAGAGTTAACCCAAGGTATTTTATATTATTTGTGGCTATTTATACATTAGTTCTTAACACCTCTATATTCTTGATAAAGATTCCATTAAATTTTTTGCTCTACATGTTTTGTATCCTCCACACAACACCACAGGAAATATCACTCTAATTATTTCAACTAGGAAAAAATATTTTATATAAGGGAATTAAAAACTTATAAAAAGAAATTGGAAGCACCAGAAGAACTGGATCCCAGCTGGGATTCCAGATGCAACTCTAGACCAAATGAAATTAATAAGCAGAAACTTTGCTCTTTTTTGTTTGTTTGCTTGTTTTTGAAGCAAGGTCTCACTTAGACTCCTGGAGTTCACTGGCCTTGAACTCACAGAGATCTGCATGCCTCAGCCTTCTAAGGGTGAGAATCTTAACTTTTATGGGAATAATTCTATGAGTTTTGATAAATCTCTATTGCTGTATGACTGCACACCACTGCTTCCAAGATCCCTCACTTCCAAGCATCCTCCCCTGCTCTTATATTCTCTCCTCCTTAGTACCCCATGACTGATTTTTATTGTTCTTGCCACTTCTAGAAATTGTATGGCTTCAGTCATGTAGCACATATTCTTTGTGTCTTGCACTTTTGTGTCAAATGATGTTTGGGAAACTCACATGAGCATGTCATACTTCACTTATTGACCAGTTTATGGGTGTTGTAAGGAGAGCTCAGAAGTTCAGAGCACTTGCACCCCTATCATAAGGACTAGAATTAGGATCCTAGCACCCTTGTATCAAGCCAGATATCCCAGCAATGCCTATAACCCCAGCTCCAAAGTAGGTAGAGAAAGGAAGATCATTGGGCTTTCTGGCTTCCAGGGTGGCTGAGAAAAATTCAAGCCCTGACTCAGGTGGGTACCCTGCATCCAAAGGAACAGGCAGAGAATGATAGAAGCTAACACCAACCTCTGGCCTCCAAACGTATTTACAGGCATGTACACTCACACAAACATGCACAAACACGCAGACCACAAATAAATAAATCTACCAGATGGTGGTCATTAAAATTTACATGGTTTTTAAAGATTTTTTTAAATTTATGTATATGTGTGTGTGCCTACATATACGAGTTTATGTGTGCCACATGCAGACAGGTGTCTTTAGAGGCCAAATGAGGACATCAGATCCCCTGAAACTAGAGTTGCAGGCATAGGGTGCTAGAAACATAACCTGGATCCAGCCCCTTTACAGATTTCAACAATTAGGAGCATTCATATGGAGTTCTTTCTGTGGGTTTATGTTTTCTGCTCAGTAGGATAAATATCTAGAAAAGAGATTGCTGGGCAGCTGTATGTAAAGTGCTCTTTGAACTTTATTGGAACTCTAACGGTGCTTTCCAGAGTTTGGGTACCATTTTTGCATCCCCACCCTCAGTATAAGAGACTCTGGTTGCTCTTCAAACTCGGCACTTTATGATCAGTCTTGTGGATAGAGTCTTAACTTAGTTTCTATGTTCCATAAATGGCTAGCTAACCCTTCCAACTTGCTACATGGCTAGCCCCAGGCCTGCTTCTTTGCTGTGGAGCTATGATGCTATGTGTGGGCCTGGCCATTGGTGATGTCCAAGATGAAGACCATGGATGCTGATAGATACAGAGACTGCTGACCATGCTTTGGGCTATATCCTCAGCATATTTTTGATTAATATACACACCAAAAAAATCTTATGGTTTTTCAGGCTATTTGATCATTCCATGGAAGGGTTTAAGAACTGGGAGTTCATGACCATTCATTGCTGGGGAGAACGGGCTGCTGGTGACTGGGTCCTTGAAGTTTATGACACTCCATCTCAACTGAGGAACTTCAAAACTCCAGGTAAGAACTCCTTTCAAATCCATTTGTGTTGTAGAAGGAAATAGTGGGCTATATTTGAACCAAAGAATGTTCCACACCCGTCCTACTCTGATTAGTTTGGTTATAACAACAATCTGACACTGTTACTTCATAAAGAACCTCACGGTTTCGTAGGTTCATTTAGCAGCCTACTCTCTCCAGAACTAATTCACCCCTGCTGGATCCACTTACTCTGAGGGATCATCATTGATGTACTGATAGAGCTAGAGCCCCATAGCCTAACTATCTCCCAGTAGGCCCCACCTCTTAAAGTTTTCACTCCCCCAACTGCACTGTGTATAGAACAGGCCTTCAGCACATAAAGGCATGAGTGATGTGTCACTACCACATCTGGATGGCACTCCCAGAACAGCATCACCATTCTGGGCATGATTCATTTCGTACACACTTTGGTTATCTACACATCTTCCAGTCCTCAATAAAATGGGATAATTTGAGAACATGATATAAAGAATAAACATGTAGCTATGAATGAAACACAAATCCTGCAGCACTACACCTGACCCTCTTTACTATAGTTTGTAAAAACAGCCAATCTTGTTCACCAGCAATGCTTTAAACTGCATTATAGGCACACTAATTCACAAACAAAGAGATAGGTTTCCTTAGCAACTTTTTGTTTGTTTGTTGTTTCTCAAATTTTAATTTTCAATTCAAACAAGACAGTGAGCTTAGGCTGAACCACCTAATCTGGTTACTACCAAAAGGGAAAATGATGGTACTCTGCCCTGTATGAACCTAAGAGCAAAGGAAAATAAAACCCTTTTTGGTGTGCAGTATGGAAATTACCTTGTTAACTGGGATCCTTTCAGTTCCTCTAAGGCTCCACAGCTGCCTGTCAGTTGAGCCCCTTCATGCCAGTGCCTGAAGTTTCTTTGTCGTATGATAAAGGAATGCACATACAGTGGGAGACTACATTGCCCATGGTAGAACCCTGTGTTGTATTTGACTCACAAATGAGTCAAGTTGCTAGTAAGTATGCAGCCTCCCATCCATCCACAGACCCCTCTTCAGCTGTCAGTAATGCCTTCCTTGGTGCTCTGTCCATTTGCAGAAGGGCCAAACCTGAGAGACACTTCAGGACTTACAGCCATGTACTGTCAAAGAACAGGATCACCCAGACATTCCGTAACTGTAACTCACATTCAGTGAGCTGCAGAAAATAGAGGTGCTCAGGAGAAGTTGGGGTGAAGCTCAGGTTCACCCACACTTTGCCTGCCTGTCAAGGAAGTCGGGAAGATCCATTTGGACCATTACACTTTGAGTATCTTTCCCCTCAATTGTTTGGTGTATACAGCTCTCTACTGCCATGTAGGATCTAAGGCCCCATAATCAGGAAGGCCTAACCCTATGGTGCATCCAGGAGTGAGACTAGAGAGATGGCTTAGCAGTTAAGAGTACCATTATACAATCATAAGGACCTGATCCCAACACCCACATAACAAGTTAGGTATCCTGGCATGCACATACCTGTAACTCCAGGAACAAGCCTGTAGCCCCAACTCTGAGCAGAAGCAGAGAAGAGAAGACTGTTGGAACGTGATGACTTGAGAAAACATGATCCCTGGGTTCACAGAGAGAGCCTACCTCCAAGGAATGGGTTCAAAGTGATAGAAGAAGGCACACAGCACCCTCTATGGCTGCTGCTGGTACCCACACATAGGTGCATATACATAAATAAATAAAGTGATATTTTAAGTTTTGTTTAAAAAAATAAGTATGTCCCGTTCAACATCAGCATGCTATCTGAATATAACAGTGGCCAAACTTTTATCCAGAAATCAAATATTTGTTTCACAAACGCAAGGTTGCTAGAGAAGACAGACCACAAACCACAGTTCCTAGATGCTCACCTGTTTTTGTAATTCACTTAGTTCCTAGGGCTTTCTCTTCCTTTCTTCCTCTTAGTCAGTGTCCCTGTCCCGGGATACATGAAATGTAGAAGGAAGGTAAGAACGATGTGGTGACTGAGCTGTGCTTCACAACCCACTGCATCTCCCAGTTATCCACCAGTAGGTGTTCCTGCAGGCCCCTAAGTGTCAAGAGATTCTGTAGAAAAAAAAATGGGTGTGCAGCAGTGGTATATCAAGAGAAGTGTAGATACAGAGGGTGTGTTGTCTGTAGAGGATTTGAAGCTTTTTAAAGTAAGCAAAATACCTCTGTTTTTTATCATCACCCAACAGGCTCTCAACCAGGGCTTTTAGTTAAGCAGTCACTACAAGCAAGATTCATGGGGTAGAGAATACAAGCCCTCTGTCCTGCAGGAGTGCAGAGTCTACCCAGAACGTCCTATAGCATCGTGTTAAAAATCTCTCTGAGTAGCTCAGATTCATTTTGGCTTCTCCTTACACAGTGGCCCTCCATGTCTGTGTGCTACAATTGTCCCATATCCATGGATTCAGCCAAACCTATATCAAAAAATATTGGGGAAAAGATTGCATTTATTAGACATGCATTGGATTTTAATTCCCTAAACAATACCATATGGTGATGATTTACATTGTATTTGGTAATATGACTAACCCAGAGACAATCTGAAGTATGCAGGTAGATATCTGTAAGTTCTATGCAAATGCTGTGCCATTTTCTATAAGAGACTTGCGCTCCTGTGGATTTTCATATCCATAAAAGGTATTGAAACCAATTCCTCACAGATGTTGAGGGACAAATGTACTATTTAAACATTCACTTTAGCTGGATCTCTATGAGTTCGAGGCCTACCTGGTTTACAGAGCAAGTTTCAGGACAACCAAGGCTACACAAAGAAATTCTCTCTCAAAAAAAACAATACTACGAAACATTCACTTTAACTAAAGTCAATCCCAATCACTTAGATATTTTCTTTTTATACCTTATTGATCTAATAAAAATATGTGGTCTTTGTGTATCCTTCCTTTCATTCTTTCATCTCAGGGTTAGTCATACCTTAGATGAGGGACTTTTCAATTTACAAGTGTATTTGTCTGTAATTCTCTCCTTGTTTCTGTCACACAGAGTCCTGTGGTAGGTTTCTCTGTTTGTGATTGGTGAGGGAGTTCTCTAGCTGCTGAAATTTTTGTTGGATGTGTAGAATTTCTCTAGCTCAATTTGATGGTAGAATCATACCAAAATCTAGAGGTTCCTACTGCCACACTGAGTTTAGATTTGTATATTTTCCCTCCATTAAAAAAAAGTATTAAATACTTAGCTAGATGTAGCATATACCTGTAATCCAAGAACTCAGGAACTACAGCATCAGCAGGATCATAGCAAGATCAAGGCCAGCCTGGACTATGGAGTGAGGTCATCTCAGAGAAAGGGGGGGGGGCAAATGGGAGAGAAGGAGAACCGTAGACTGCAGTCTTGTTGGGATATCCTTATAGTAGTCTCTAGGCCAAGGGTAATCCCATTTGAGTCAACACTCTGAAACAGTTCATAAGGTCAATTTTAGATCCAAAGGGAATCGGGTTTATAGTTTATAGGTGGTAGAGAAATGGGATGACCTGCCATCCTTGTGTTATGTACTCCATTAGGAGTCAAGCAGATATCCTGTGGAAAGGAAGATTTCTCCAGCATTGCTGCCTCGAGGTCATCAAATAAATCACCCGTGGGCATTGGCCATTCTCTTCTCACCACTGCTTATGCATGCTGCTTAAAATTCTGACACAAGTAGCCTTCACCTTGTGAATAGTGTGGCAATTAACAAAGAAAAGGTAGCCAAGAGCAAACCACATATAAACCCACTATAGTAGCTCAATACATTTAGATTCATAAAATTGAGTGCATGACAGAAATATCTGTGGTTCTAAACTTATGGTGGCTCAGCTGGAAAGTCTTGGACTTGGAGTTGGTAAGATGGCTCAGTAGGTAAAGGCACTTGTTACCAAGACTGACTACTTAAATTGAATGCCCAGAGCCCCCATGGTAAAAGGAAAGAACTATCTCCCAAAAATTGTCCTTTGACCCCCCCATACATGCCCACACATACATTCTTAGCTAATTAATTGATGAAACAAAGATGTTTTTATTTTTAGAAGGTTTGACTTAAAATCACATAAATAAAATATATTGAGAATAATCTTAGTTGTGTTATTTTTCCCAGGTTAGTAATGTGTGACTTTTCCTTCAGGTAGGTAAAGAACCACCCATTCCGCCTGAGATGAAGCACCTACAATAGACCAAAAAAATTCCACCCAGGTCTAGCTTCATGAACCACTGAGTTCATTAAGGTGACTTACAGGCACATGAGTGAGGGGTTACCTGCAGCCCATAGTATTTAGGAGAATGTTCTGCAATGGTGTAGTTTATTATCCATGGCCATGGATTTATGTCTAGTACCATCTTGAGGACCTGAATTTCTTAGTCAATTTTAGTTCACTTGCATTTAAATAGCCAAGTATATCTAATGGCTGTCATATCAGACAGCACCATTTTAAAAATCATCTAAATACAAATACTGAACAACTGACTATGGAATTGGGTGGAAAAAAGAATTGTTTTTTCTTATTAACACATCAGACACTATCAAAACCATCTCAAAAGCTAAGGTAGGATCTTGGTACCTCAAAAAACAAAGTCTTCCCTAGACAGCTAGTATTCTCTTAAATATTCATAATTTGCAATTCATCCCTTGATCCAGTGATCAGACATACATTTATTTCCCAGTTTTCCTGTTGTGGATACAGAGTAAATGTGGGGCATGTGAACTGGCAAATTCCTAGTTCTGCAGATGGTAGGAATGTGCATTTCTCACCTTGCATCAAGTACGATTCCTGTCAACCTTGCCTCTGTTCCACCATGGCTTTTTCTTGTAGAGAAGGACTGACCTGAAGCTGAGTAGCTATCTGAGATTATCTGGTCACGGTCTGTGTTTGTTATTGTTTCTCAAGGTAAATTGAAAGAATGGTCCTTGGTCCTCTATGGCACGTCTGTACAACCATACTCCCCCACCAATGAGTTTCCCAAAGTAGAACGCTTCCGCTACAGCCGAGTAGAAGACCCTACAGATGACTATGGTGCTGAAGATTATGCGGGTGAGTTGAACATAACCTAACATGATGTAATTGACATAGTGTAATATGCGGGTGAGTTGAACATAACATAACATGATGTAATATGCGGGTGAGTTGAACATAGCATAACATGATGTAATTGACATAGTGTAATATGCTTCAAAGATGTGGTATAATATACATTATATTCAGCATCTATCCATAGTCTGAAATTTTTTCTTCCCCAAATATTTGTGTGTACATTAGTTTACTAATAAATTCATATATTTAAGTAGCTGTATGTGTTGTCTACACAGATAGCCAGTCCTGTGACTATAGGATGATATATTTTACCTGATTTTTTAAATTCTTTTAACTTTTATTGATTCTTTGTGGATTGCATATCATGCATTCCAATACCACTTATCTCCCCATCCCCTTGCAACTTCCCGCCTCCAAAACAAAACAAAATTTAAAAGAAAAACCAAAAGCCAAACCAACCAAACAAACAGAAAAAGAAAAAGAATCTCATTGTGGAAGCTGTAGTGTAGCCTGTTGAGTCACACAGTTTAGTGTAGTGGGAAGTTTCTCCAGTCCTGTCTGGCCCTGAGGTCCAGACAAATCTCTCCCACTGGTCCCACAGCCACTTATAAAATAATCAGCTAGCTCACGCAGTGCAGCCTGCAACAAAGAACGGGGCCACTTCTACTCTGGGGTCCTCAGATGCAGCTCACCTGCACTCACACCACCAGGGCCACTGGTGTATGTTATCTGTAATTTGAGACACAAATTGCTTAGAATTATACACTGTTTTAGACAGGTTTGAAGAAATAGGTTTCCTGTCTTTGCGCATATATATATATATATATTGAATAAAATGAATATAATATGTGTGTATCTATAGAGAGAGTTAAGAGAGAAGGAGGGAGAAAGAGAGAGAGAAATGGGGAATTCATTAGAATGGTTTACAGGACTAGTGGTCCAACTAGTCCAACAATGGCTGCCTATGAATGGAAGGTCCTAGAATCCAGTACTTGTTCAGTCCATGGGGCAGGAGTCTCAGCTGGTGTTCAGTATATGTTGGAATCCCACAGAAGTAGGCTCTGATGCCAGTGAGAGAATGAACTTGCCAGAGAGAGCAAGATCAAGCAGGCAAAGAGAGCAAGCTTCCTTCTTCCATGTCCTTTATGTAGGCTGCCAGTAGAAAGTGTGTCCCAGTTAAGGGTGGATCTTCCCACCTCAAGAGATCTGGATTAAAGGGGTATCCTTCTACCTCAGAAGATTTGTATTAAAAGTGGGCCTTCCCACTTCAAATGATTTAATTAAGGAAAAAAAAACTCCCAGGTGTACCCAGCCACTTGGGTTTTAGTTCATTCCAGATGTAGTCAAGTTGACAACCAAGAATAGCCATCACAGAATATATCTTAAATTATTTCTTTAGATGGAGTTTTATTCTGAGAGTATGGCTACAAAGTTTGAGGATGTGGAAGCCTTCTGTCACACTGAATTCCAGACAACCATTTCAGGCTACACAGGCCAGCTCAGGGGTGCTAACAGTGCTCATTCTTGCCAGCCTTGACTGGAAAGAAGAAAAGGAAAATGGAACAGGGATATTTTCAAATGTTTATCGCTTTGGTTGCTAGTAAGCCTAAATGTGTTTTCTCTGTAGTTCTCAAGATTAAATGTCCCATTGTTTACCCATTTTCTATTTAAGAGGATAGCCATTCCCTTCTCTATCAGAACTCAGTAAGCTACTGCCTTTCACATCATCTTACAGCTCCTGAAAACACACCCTCAGCTATCCCTTTCCAGAGTGACTTTTATTATGCATTGTTTCACAGAA
>CABHPQ010174096.1:68258-80367 GCA_902168405.1 Peromyscus aztecus | reverse complement strand
TAGACCTTGGGTCTTTCGCCCTAGGCTGAGCGTAGTTGGGAAAGCCAGACAGGCTGAGGCCAGACAAACCAGGTCCAGATTTGCCTCTGACATCAGCCTAACCATTTTCCCAGACACCTTTCCACTTCCCAAAGCTATGGCTTTTCACACAGTCTCTTACTGCACCAGGCTCCTATCTGTCTGGTCTCCTCACAGTCCCCCAGTCCCTCCAGTCCAGAATATTGCAAACATCTCCATCTTTGAGACTGGAGATACTGGACCAACATGACCTTGCAAATTCCCTTCCACATCTGGGAACCATGGGTCTTCAAACAGTTCTATCTCTGCCAGTCAGAAGGGGCAGGGAAGGTGGAGATCGGGCACCTAGTACAAGATTCTGACAGACCCCCTGCACCTTCCAGCTGAGCCTCTATTAAAGCCCCGGGTAGAAACAGAAGGTGTCAGGAGAGAGCCGGCACCTTCAGAACAAGCGGCCAATGCACCAGTGACCATGCACCACAGCTCCAGCCAAATCTCACAGAGCTTTCTTCCTCACCTGCAGCTGCCAATCAGTCCTCATCTCAACACACTAACAAACCATGCTGCAAATCCTAAAAGAGCCACCAGGAGGCAGACTAGCCTCACCCAAATTATTATCTTCATGCCATTTGTACAGTGAAGTCGGAAGGGATGGAATACATATTATACCACAGTGATATTCAACAAGCCCTGTGGTACAGGTCATTGTTAATCAGAGCATCAGTAAATGTACAGTTCAGAGGGGAGAGACTCCCTGTGCCAAGGCCAAAAGAATCAGCTCACATGACCTGTGCCAAACTTAGCACCTTCTCCTCTTCTTCTTTCTCTTATTTTGTTTCTTTTTTATTTGATTGTTTGTTTCATTGATTTTTCCTTTCTGTTTTTTTAAACTGAGTATCATGTAGCCCAGATTGGCCTAAAACTCAATATGTAGCAAAGAATGATCTTGAATTCTGATCCTCCAACCTCTACCTTCGGAGTGTGGGATTATAGATATGTACACTACATACAGTTTTTGACGTGCTAAAGATCAAATCCAAGGCTTCCTGCATGCCAGGCAAGAACTCTACCCACCTAGTGAGATATACCACCAGCCTCACTCTTCATTTTAAGGAATTAAAAAAAAATCTTGTTTATCTTCATCTATGCACAGATTCCCTTGTCTTCTTTAGGCATGAATAGAAAGAAATCCAAAACTATGACCAGAAAGAGGGTGATCCAAAACTGGGCATGGAGGTCAGTGGAATCCAAAGATTAGCTGGGTTGTAACCACTAATGTATCTAGTAGTCTTGGGTGGTTACTAACCTGACAGGTCTCTATAAGTGAGAGTGTACAGTAGTTCCACAGCCCTCATACTGGCATCAGCACCACTTACACACTCAGAATAAAGACATAACAAACATAATCCATCACAGATGCCCAAGTACCACCACCAAAGATACCAATCAGGAGTGATGGGTGGGGAAAATGGTCTCTTTGGCCTTCTAGGGAGTTCTCCTACAGGTCTGGGGATCATTGATAGGATACATTTGAGGGTCCCTCATATCCTTTCTTTCTATATTACAGGACTTCTCCTGTCATCTCTGGTTTAGACATGAAGGGTGTCATTTGACTGAAATCCCCTTCTTGTCCTAAAGTGGCAGAGACTGTGAGTACCCACTCTACATCCATGGGCTCTTCCTCATTCTCTAGCACAAATTGTGTTTAATTGGTGACCATGCATCTAAATGCCAACTAACTGGGATTGAAATGATATAAGCTACTTCAGTCCCTGAAAAACACCTACACTTCCAGCCTTGTGGCCCTAGGATCAAGGTACCCTGGGGTCAATTTCTGGTAGAAGAAGTCCATGCTTCTAAGTTATTGGTCATTGCTTAGGAGAGCCACATACTCTATTTCAAACTGTGACATGAGAGAAAATGAGTATTTGTTATGTCGAGGCCCTGATTAACAGACAGACAGCTGCCATGATCATGTGCCACCATCAAAAACCCAAAACAGTGAATCACGATGATGCACAATTATAATCCAGTATTTAGGAGGCTGATGCAGCAGGATTGCTGTAAGTTCATAGCCAGTTAGGCTACATAGTGAGTTCAAGGCCAGCATTGGGATATGTAACAAAACCCTGCCCCCCCAAAGCAAAATAAATTAAATAAAAAATCTGTAACAAACAGCATTCAGCAGACTGCTGACAGCATGTGGAACAAGCTGATGCCTCAGGTTGGAAAAATGGAAGCCCATGTTCCAGAGCACCAAAGCTGTCAGGGCCTGTCCACAGAAATCTTAGCTCCAAAGGGCAACTTTGCAAAAACACATGTTGATAGTGCGCTGATTACTTCTGTCTGCATCTGTCAAGGTATTGCTATAAGGAAAACAGTTTGGCAAAGAGCTGGCTCTCGTTGAGCTACATGCAAGAGAATAAAGCTCAGAAATTCAAGATTTATACTGCAGGAAATGGAATCTATGTGTTGGTACAAATCTCTCTTCCTCTGTCTCTATCTCTCTCTGTCTCTGTGTCTCTGTCTCTGTCTCTCTCTCTCCTTCTCCCACTCTCTCATGGAAAAGCCTCTACTGGATGAAGTGACAGGGTAAGAAGCAGATAGAAAGTATAGCTTTATTATGCAAGCCTAATGTCTCACTAAGAAGTGGGAAATGAGACATACATTTAGGAACTGACTGAGTACCAAGAGGAGAAACCTCCAAAGTTATGGACAAACTCATACTAAATTATCAATGAAACCATGAGTGAACCCAGACCCATTGACAGCTACTGCCAATTTCACATGAGCACAGTCCCCAAAGCTGCAGAGCACCGCAGGGATGAAAAACATTTATCAATGGCCTTGTGAAGGAATGCTAACCAATGGAGTGAGGGACCAAATAGTGTAAGCCACTTTCAGACCTAGTCCCTACAAACATCCCATACTTCAAGTTTCCCCTCCTATCAATGGTGACTCAAGGATTAGGCTGTGCCTCATCTCCTGGGGCCTCCACAAATCGAGATGTGTAGAATATGACTAGATCTCACACTAACATCAGCATCACTTAGATACTTATAAACAAAACACAGATAAGAAAATCTCAGCAACAAAGATTCCAACAGGGAGTGTTGGGCAGAGAAGTTGACCCTTGCCTGAATGAAGATATGTGAATCTAGAATTTCTTTAAAAAGGCAAAACCAAAGCACCAGGGCTTGACAGGGACAGTGTGGGCTGATTCTTCGGGGGCTTTAGTCAATACCCTAGTCAGCAGCTGCCAAGGGGAAGAAAAGAAAATGAAGGATGTCACCAGGGCAACCAAAGGTCAGGATAAAAAAGACAGAAGAGCATTCTCAGAGGGAAGAGCCAAGCCTTGAAGGGCTGCGGGGTTGCTGCTGAGCCCTGTCAATCACGGATCTGGATACACTATACTTTCCTTCTAAAACCTGACACACTGTGTACAGATGGCTTGTTGTTTTGGCACACAGGGCACTGGACAAGGTGGATCCAAATCCTCATCTGGTGGAGAGGATCAGCCACCACCAAGGGACCCTACACACTTAAGATGATGCTGTGTCACTATAGGGATTGAGTCATCTCTCTTAGGAATGGGTTAATTGTAGAGATGGTAGATATTGATTGTTATCTTAACAGGGGCTAGATCCACATAAAAGACCAACTTCTAAGTGTCTGTGAGCAAACTGCTAGATTAGGTTAACTGAGATAGGAAGACCCACCCAAAATGTGGGTGGTACCATTGCATGGGTTGGGGTTCTGGACTGAATAAAAGAAAGAAAGTGAACTGAGCACCAGGGTTCATCTCTCTCCACTTGCTGACCGCAGATACAATGCCTTATGTTCCTTCCACCATGGCTTGGCTGCCATGATGGATTGAGCCCTCACACTGTGATCCAAAACAAAACAGTTATTTATTATCGGGTACTCTGTATCATCAATGAGAAAAAAAATGGCTACTACAGCTATGTTCTGTCTGTGGGACATGAGGGAAGGACAGACTGATAGAAATGTACTCCTCAACAGACATTCATGTGCCCCTCTTAATTCCTTAGTCCACAGACACACCAGAGTCCCGTGAGGAGTCAAGGTCCATGGCATGCAGGCAGAAGTGATGCAAGTTGCTTCCAAGCCTGACTCTGTAAGCTAGGCCTTAGTAAATGTAGGGGCTATCAGTTCCAGGTGGTTGCAGTGGCTTTCATTCATCCTAAATCTCTGAAGCACTGTTTCGGAGAAAATAAGCTGACAGAGCATCACCTGGCTGCAATGTAACCACAAGTAGGTATAGTTGTTCTTGAAGGGCTGGCCAGTATTACTGCGACCAAAGGGTTCAGGAATCTAGCTGCTGCGCACCTCAGGGTCCCATCTTTGTCCAAGAGGAGAGCTGATAGCCCCAAAGAGTTATGTGAAATCATGAAACAATGAGCATTTCAAGTAAAACATCTGGGGCTGGGGAGATGGCTAAGCGGTTAATATCACTTGTTGCGCAATCCTGAGGACAGGGACTTGGATCCCAACGCCAGAATAACAAGTCGTGTATCCCCCTCAGTGCCTGTAGCCCGAGCTTCAAGATGGGGTGTTGCAGAGACAGGAGGATCATTGGGACATCACAGCAGAGAAAGCACGGACCTCATGTTCAAGGAGAGACTCTGCCTCAAAGGAATAGATGAAGAGTGAGGGAGGAGGACACCTCCATAGACCCACAGGTGCACACACACAGCACACACACAAACACACACACACACACACACACACACACACACACACACAGATAAATAATCTTTTTTAAAGAAATAAGTTCATGTTTTAGTCAAGCCAACCCTTGGAAAGGGCCTCCCTTTCATAAACGGTTTCACAGAAGAGGAAAATAATTTGATTTCTTGAAGTCCCTACTTTCCTCTTTTAAAAGTGTTCATAATTAGAAAACTTGCTGCCTGGGTTGGTGTAGACTTCACATGTTAATGTTGTAGTAGCTTTCTATTCCCTAGATACAATGTTAGACTTTTTATGCTAACATTGATGTTGGGCTCATTTTCTTTAAAAAAAAAAAAAAAAAAAAAAAAAAAAAAAGCAGAAAACTTTTGGCATGGCCTCAGAGACTCTTGGGAGCAGAGGTCCTTCTTTGGCCCTGTTTTTTACAAGATTAACCCGAATTGTTCTGTTGCTGTGGTAAACACCATGACAAAAAAACAAAACAAACAAACCCCCCCCCCCAAAAAAAACCACACTTAAGGCAGAGAACATTTACATAGGCTTATACTTCTGGGTCACAACCCATCCTTGAGGGAATTCAGTTCAGAAACTCAAACAGGAACTGTAGCAGAAACCATGGAGGAATGTTGGTTACTGATTCTCTCTTGCTCATTCTGTTAGCTTTCTTATACAGCTCAGGACTGTGGTGATATTGTGTTCTCCAATATATTGTGCATCCTAATAAACTTATCTGGGGTCAGAGAACAGAACAGCCAGAGAATAGAACAGACATAGAGGCCAGAAAATGGTGGCACACACACCTTTAATCCTAGCCTTCTGGAGGCAGAGATCCATCCGAATCTCTGTGAGTTTAAAGCCACACTGGAAACAGCCAGGCATGGTGACTCACACCTTTAATCCCAGGAAGTGATGGCAGGAAGCAGAAAGGTATATAAGGCATGAGGACCAGGAACTAGGACTGGTTAAGCTTTTAGGCTTTTAGCAGCAGTTCAGCTGAGATCCATTCAGATGAAGACACAGAGGCTTCCAGCCTGAGGAAACAGGATCAGCTGAGGAATTGGCCAGGTGAGGTTAGCTGTGGCTGGTTCTGTTTCTCTGATCTTCCAGCATTCACCCCAATACCTGGCCCTGGGTTTGTTTTATTAATAAGACCTTTTAAGATTCGTGTTACACAGGACCCCTTATACAGGGAGACACCACCCACAGTGGGCGGGGCTCTTCTATGTCGGTCATCACTCAAGACAATTCCTCAAAGACGTGACCACAGGCCAAGCCGACAGAGACAGTTTTTCAGTTGGGATTCCCTCTTCCCAGGTGGCTCCAGAGTCTACCTAGTTGACAATAAAACTAACCAGCACACACAGGCAAGCATCGTGGTGCGGTAGACGTCACAATGTAAGAAAGGAATCAAGAGACAGGTGTTCCCTAGTGTGGATAAGAGAGCCTTTGAGTTTTCATCTCTGGTCCAGGCCCAGCTCACAATTCTCTCCCTCGCCCTCCCCGACTCCTCTCTCTTCTTTTAAAGGAAGGGATGAAATCAAATACATCTCTGCATTTCTTTCAAGACTCTTACAGGACTGACTACAATCTGGCTTTCTTTTGTTTCTTGAGGCTTAAATTCAGCTCCACGTGTACTAGGCACATTTTCTACTGCTGAGCTGAAACCTGCCCCACCCCACGACTTGGACACAGTAGATACAATCTGGAGCTGAGAAAATCAAAGCCAGGAGCCCGCTTCCAGGGATCTTTCCCTGCTCTTCTCTGCACTCCTCAGAAGAACACTGAAGAATCTAAGATTGTGTTTTCCTACTGGGGGACCTACAGCCTGTCTGTCCTTCTCTGACCAAACCCCTCCTCCATCAGTTCACCAGACACAGACTCACATCACAGGTGAGTGGGGTGTCCTTTCCTGGTGGCTGCTGGAAAGGCCAGGGGAGCCCCACTTCTTACCCCTCTCATTTGCCAGAAACAGCCAGGCAGCTGGACGGAACAGCTGCTGAACTTCGATGTCTCAATATTTATTTTACTTACTCCCATTGAGGTTTCTGGATTGCTTTCAAAATCCGGAGCTTGGTGAGAAAAGTAGAAAAAAAATAAGTCACTCTATACTCCCAAATGAACTATCAAATTATTCCTGCTAAGTGTGTTTAATCATATAATGACATCATCCAGGCACCCCTGAGGTCAGGAATGTTCAAAATATCTTACACTGACTCAGTTTCTGGAATGCCAGGCCTCCCCCATGTGCAACACAGGAATTTCTACAACCATCTCTAGGGGTTGCTGTCTTCCTTGGAAATAGTGGGAAATCTGAGAGGCAAGCGGGGCACTTTGTCTATCTAGACAGTCTCTTTCTAGCACTCCTTGGCCCACAAAATCCACTTTCTAATGATAAATCCTTAACAGCCAGGTGCTGAGAAAGATGGTCATTCTTTCAAGTACTCTATATTAATGAGTTTAATCCTCAAAGGAACCCTTTGAGGTAGGCTTGATTATCCTTCCCGTCTCAGCCTAGTAGAGGGAGAATAGATAAGCTACCCATAACATGAAACTTATCAGTAACAGAGTCATAGCATTTCAGGCATCCTGGGTCCACTGTCCCCACTATGCTAGGTCACCTGGAACTGAGCATCAAGAAACAGGAAAGGCCAGGCAATGGTGGCACATGTCTTTAATCCCAGCACTCAGGAGGCAGATCCAGATGTGAGTTTGAGGCCAGCTTGGTCTACAGATCGAGATCCAGGACAGGCACCAAAACTACACAGAGAAACTCTGTCTCAGGAAAAAAAAAGAAAAAAAAAAGAAAACAGGAAAAATCAAGTGTGTTGGCTTCCGTTTGGCCCCCTTTTAAGTAACTGCTGACTAATTGCAGATGATTCTTATAGGTCAGAAGTCACCAGAGTACTGCCTTTTTCTAACCCAAGTCTTTCTTAACATAACTTCTCATGTAACCTTTACAGATCAGGCAATATGATCTGGGGCTGCCCCAGAAAAGCCAGGAGCCAAGCACGTGGCACCCCTGTGCTAGCTTTCAACCCAGTAATTTACTGCAGCTGCCGTCTTTAAGGCATTACCTCTCCTCACCGCTGCCCCTACATGGGAGCCTAGGGTTTTGCATAGAAGAAAGCAAGTGGTTCCTATGTTCCTTGTCTGTGATGTGTTGAAGCCATTAAACACCTTGTCTGCCATGTGTTCAGGGGATGAGGGTAAACAACTAGAAGGCTTTCTATGTGTCCCTTGATTCCTTACGGTGTGAAGACACCAGTCACCAGACACACAGACCCGCTCCAGGACAATATATTTGATATATAGGAGTTTATTTTGCTTTGGTTTGAAAAGGGCTTCAGCAGCTAAGCAAAGAGTTTTAAAATGCTGAAAAAAAAAAAAAAAAACACCCAAGGTCAAGGGTGGAAGTAGGGAGTGGATATAATCAAAACCCATTGTACGCGTGTATAAAATTCTCAAGGGAGAAAGAAAAATGCTTTATTATAAAATGATCTTTCTTTTGATTTGGTCACTGTGGTGGTTTGAATAAGAATGGCCCCCTAGACTCACATATATGAATGCATAGTCATCAGGGAGTGTCACTACTTGAGAAGGATTAGGAGGTGTGGCCTTGTTGGGGTAGGTGTGAAGGAGGTGTGCTGCTGGGGGTACTTTGGAGTTTCAAAAGCTCAGACCAGGTTCAGTGTCTCGTTCTTCCTGATGCCTGCAGAATGCTTGCAGATCCAGATGTAGAACTCTCAGCTACCTCCCCAGCATCATGTCTGTCTGCATTCCACTATGCTTCCCAACATGCCAATAATGGCCTAAACCTCTGAAACTGTAAGCCAGCCCCGATTAAATGCTTTCTTTTATAGGAGATGCCATGGTGATAATGTCTCTTTATAGCAATAGAACGCTGACTAATATAGTAACCAAAATTAGCATTTTTCATAAGAAGAAAATATCACTAGATTAAAAATTTATACTGGTCTAGAAATGTGTTTGATTTTTTTTCCTGCAAGCATTTTCTGTAGTAATTCTGTCAATTTTCTCACTTATGAATGATACATGGTTCTTGAAGAGTCATAAAAACTTGTTAATCTTTGTTTTAAATGTTTTTCTGTGACTTCCAAATGAGTGCCTAACTCTTGTTTCTTATCGTCAATTATCCTAGTTTAACTGTTTGAGTCACCTGTCAACTTTTTTAATGGCTAACAGTGAACCCTCAATGAGAAATGGAATGCATGTCAAGATGTTCTTTGCAGCTAATAATAATTTCTTTTATATTTTCAGAGGCCCTTGGACAGCAGTCAAAGACTTACTATCTAATTTATCAGAATGATTATAATCAATTGATGTTCTTTTTGGTGATTTCACCGGAAGTGACAAATTGAGCAAGTGACCGTCATTGCCCATATTAAATCTGTACAAAATTTTCTGAAATAGTGTTTTTGTGTGAGGTGCCTAGAGGTATCTTCCTGTCTTTGTTTTCCTGGTGTTTCTGTTTACCCAAGTATTGGAGGTGCTTTGCCTGAGGATACAGGGCAATCACAGCAGATGGCTATCAGTTGGCATTTTGGTTTTTGATATTTAAGATAGTTACTCAGCCCTGTCTTTTGTGTATGTGGTTTTTTTTTTTTTTTTTTTTTGGTTTTTCGAGACAGGGTTTCTCTGTGTAGCTTTGCGCCTTTCCTGGAACTCACTCTGTAGCCCAGGCTGGCCTCGAACTCACAAAGCTCCGCCTGGCTCTGCCTCCCGAGTGCTGGGATTAAAGGCCTGTGCCACCACTGCCCGGCCTCTCAGCCCTGTCTTTTCCCTGCGTTTTAACCTGCCATCTTCTAGAGCAGTAATTTTCAATTAGGTATGAATATCAAATTCACTTAAGGTGTTTTTATTGAAATAAAGATTTTAAGGGTCCTGCTTTTGTGTGTGTATGTGGGGGGGAGTCAAGGTCAGTAGACACTAGCTTATTGTTTTGCTGAAAGTTCTTTGTCATTGGTGGCCAGTGTCTGGATCAGGAGTTTTAGGGTTCTCACAGTACTGTACTCGGGGTAAGGAAGAGCAGCAAGAGGTTTTGTACAAAAGCACAAAACAGACAAGGCCCAGAGCAGCTAGAGCACAGAAGCGCTACAAGTCAGCCGTGGGCTCTCAGCAAGACTGCTCCAGAGTCTCAAGTTATCATCCCCCCTGGGTTTCCTTCTGAGGGTCCAGCAGGTGGAGTGGGCTGACAGGGCAGGGGTGTTGGGTACTTTCTGTTTTGATTGGCAGACTTAGGTTATGTAAGCCTTTGCTTGCTGTCCATAGTCCTTCCCCACGATGTATCTAGTTTTCATCCTATGCACACCGAATCATGCATCTGATGGTAGAGAGTTTTCCCTAAATGTTCATTCTGGGAACATAGCTTGCACATCCAAGCCAGATGCACTCCTGCTCCTGGTTCCAGGATGCATACTAGAATGTATTCGAATGGTTGCTAACCAGGAAAAGGGGGATGCTAAGGAATTGGCAGGGATTATCAGGGCAGAGGAACTAGTTACTTTCTTTGGAAAAGGATGTGTACATAGCTTGGTACAGGTGGTGGTCCTGAGTTGCTAACCATTTAATTGGTGTGTGTGTGTGTGTGTGTGTGTGTGTGTGTGTGTGTGTGTGTGTGCCTGTCTGTCTGTTTGTCTGTCTGTCTGTCTCTGTGTCTGTGTGTATATGTCTGTGTGTGTGTGTGTGTGTGTGTGTGTGTGTGTGTGTGTGTGTAGCTCAAGCCAAGTGTGATCCTAGCTGTCCCTACATTTGCTGCCTTCCATGATGCTAAGTTCCTGGGCACTAAGATCGTCTGGCCACTAGATTATATAACAAGGGCAAGCAAGACTATCATGTCCTGTTTTCTGAGTCACAGACATGCAGCAATGTTCAGAGCTATGACACTAAACTCTTTCTGCATCTGAGCAGGTACATTGTGGGGACCTTCTGGGCCTCCAAATTCCTTCATGCCATCAGGTAAACATAGAGGCCACGAGGACTCTTAAAACCCTCTGGTTTCCCTACGTCATTCCCGGCTTCTTTGTCATGCTGCATAATGGTAAATTACATTTCATAATCACATAATCTTCCTTTTCACTCCCATCCACAGGCAGATGCCAAGTCCCACCCATGGATTTGTTTCTTCTGTCTTGCTGTCTTTCCAGGAGCTGGCCTGTGCTCCACTGCTCAAGACCCCTCCTCCATGACCTTGTGCAGGCGAAGTCTTCTCTGGAAGCTTCCACCCATTCTGCTCCTTATAAAGGTAGACAGATTAGCCAGCAGAGCAGAGAGGCTGAGATCAACGCAGCAACTTCCAACTGTCTCCCTCCACCATGCAGATCTCCACAGGACTTCTGTGCCTGCTGCTTGTGGCCACCGGCTTCACTTCCCAGGTGCTGGCTCACCCAGGTAAGTCCCTTCCTTTCTTTAAAGGAAGCCAGACATTTCTCAATCCAGATGACAGGACTCTTTAGCGATTCACTGCTAACTCTGCAACTCAAAGAGGGGACAAGGAACCCCAATCAGTCAAACAGCCTAAACTGACATTGGCCCACATTCCTCTCTCTCTCTCTCTCTCTCTCTCTCTCTCTCTCTCTGACATGATCTTTGCAGCAGTTGCCAAGTATATCCACAGTCAGCTCCCCTCACTGTGTCTGGGTATGGCACAGTGAGTATTTGGATAGTGGTGACAATGTGGAAGGACCTATTTTGGGGGAAGAGTTTCTGCAGGATTTTAAGATAGCAACAGTGGGAAAACGGGGAGGGGGTCCTGAGACACTGCTCAAAAGAGTTCATCTTGACTGTTTAGGACCATGCTGTAGGTGTTTGTGTCTTACCCCTTTTTCCTATCTTTGGATGACTTCACTGGGTGTGAATTAATGCATGTTGCAATAACAGCTAGTCTAAATCAAATCACGGGTCCATAACAAATTATCATAATGCATGTGCTCGGCTTCTGTACTATATACTCGGGTTTGCAGACTGGTTATGGGAGCAGAGGAAGAGTGCTCACGGGCTCCATGGGCAACACTTGCACACTCAGAAGTATCATATGTCATTTCATCTTCTCCCTTACTGACCACACTGATTAATGCCTCCAAGCAACAAAAGTGGCCCACAGTGAAAGCCCACATGTGCCCAGAGAACAGACAATGGAGAGTATTTGATGACTGGCTCTGAGACTACCACATCACTGTGCACTTCTCTTAAGTATCAGAGTGATGGGCCGTTTCTGTGCCCCTGTGTTCTGGCCAGGAGAGAATGATCTTTGATGGCCATGTTTGGGGTTTTAAATGAGTGAGTTTATTAAGTACATATGAAGCCAAAGGAAAATAATAGATAGATAGATAGATAGATAGATAGATAGATAGATAGATAGATA
>CABHPQ010174096.1:28665-65445 GCA_902168405.1 Peromyscus aztecus | reverse complement strand
AGAGAGAGAGAGAGAGAGAGAGAGAGAGAGAGAGAGAGAGAGAGAGAACCACCAGATCCAGTGCTCAAAACATCCAGTAGAAATGCCCCTCCCTAGAGAGAAAATTATAAGATAAAGGTAACATTATCAAATTGGGGGCTGAAAACCAGCAGAAACTGGCTGAGAAAGCCCCTGAGGCAGTCAGCTGAAGTCCCCACCAAGTACTTCTCCAAGTCCTGTTAGTGAGTTTCCCTTCTAGCTGTTCTCTGGGGCACACTGCTGTTCCTCGTGGCCTTTTCTGCTGTTCTCTCCTCTCTGTCACAGAGTTAGACACTCATCCCCTCACCAGACAAGTCTTGGGGAAAACTTGACATAGACATGTTTAGGTCTGAAATGCGGGGAGGGGGTAAACCTGCTTCCGGAGCCAGTTCCTCAGAAAGCTCAGCAATAGAGCACAGTTTACCAATATAATGTCCATTACACCTTGTCAGAGATGGTGGGTCCCCACTTTGGAGAGGACCATGGGGGTTCTCCCCCCCGCCCCGCCGTGATGCTCTTTTACCTCCTAACTTTCTTCCTACCAAGTCCTGTCTGAAAATACCCACGGATCACAGATGGCTCATTCTTCCTGTCCATTCTCTTCTCCCTAAACTTAGGCTCTATCCCATCTACCTGCTGCTTTGTTATGACCAGTAAGAAGATCCCCAAATCACTACTGAAGAGCTACAAAAAAATCTCCAACAGCAGATGCACCCTGAAAGCCATACTGTGAGTATAGACAACTCCCACCCCCACACAAACCTCTGGCCCCAAACTCATTTCCAAGGCACACAGTCAAGAGCTGTCTTGATTAAAGAATTGGACAGTTTGACATCTGTAACCTAATCCATGAGCGTTCACAGCGCAAAAGGCGTTTATTCCCAGCTCTCTGTGTGGGAGCTGGCTCCTGGCCATATTAGTTCTTCCAGATGAAGAGAAGCCAAGCCTGGAGTCCCATCCTTCCTCTGATCATTGTTTTATACCACAGTGACCTCTGCACCCCATAGCAAATGATCTGAGAGGGTTTGAGGAGAAAAGGGGAGAATTTTCATTGTTTCCCATTCTCTGTTTGCTCTCTTCTACAGCTTCAAGACCAAGTCGGGCAAAGAGATCTGTGCTGACCCCAAGAAGAAGTGGGTCCAGGACGCCACAAAGCACCTGGACCAAATCCTCCAGACTCCAAAACCATAAACAATCCTCTCTTTTGAGACTCACCCAGAGACAAAGAAATGCTTGATTCATTCTCCATTCCTAAGATGTGCTCCGAGGTCATCTCAGCACCATTCCCCAAGGACTTGGCTTCATTTAATTATGGATGGAACTGGAAGTCATTATGTTCAGTGAAATAAGCCAGACTTGAAGAGGTTGTGTAATTTCTTGAATATGCAAAATCTTAAAGGGGGGCATGAAAGTAGATGTCAGATTATTGGAGAATAGGATGGAACAGGATGGGGATAATTGAGGATAATAGATGGGTAAATATGATCAAAGCACCTTATAGACATGTGGGAAAATGTCATGATACAATCCATTGTTTTGCACAATTAATACAGACTAATTAAAATATTGACATTTTAAAACATGTTACATTTAAATAATTGGAGTTTGAAAGCGTATTTTTTTTATGGATATCAGTTCTTTTTTGCTTCTTTGTTTGAGACAGTATCTCACTGTATCACTCTGACTGACATAGAACTCAATATGCAGGCCAGGCTGACCTCAAACTCACAGAGATCTACCTGCCTCTGCCTTTCAAGTGCTGGGATTAAAGTCATATGCCACCATGCTAAGCCAAAATGTCATTTATTAGTATATACTCATTATATGTAATCAAATATTTTACTACAACTTTTCCTTACATATCATTTTTAAGATATAAAGCTTTGAGGAGATTCCTGTCTCTCTGTGAGTCCTGGTTAAGTCTTCTTGTGGTCTTCTCACCACTTACCTGGTAAAGACCACCATTGTGGAAGTGTTTTCATATTTGCAGGAGGATATTGTTATTGGAGATGTACAGTGTGTGGTATTAAATGGAAGTGAATTGGTTTGGACATTCATAAAATCCATGCATATCTTATTACTACTCAGTTGTGGTTTTTGTGGGAAATCCCATTCAGCTGGGGTGGAGTAAAGATGGCAGTTGTGGGAGAACTGTCTGTGAGGTGGGGCTTTCTTCCTTAAAAAAAGGACTCGGGCATGCCTGGTGTTGATTGAAATCCAGATGTTCCATTCTGGCCCTAGGATTCTTGTTCCTATCAGCAAGGTCTCAACTACACACACACACACACCCACACACACACACACACACACACACACACACACACACTGAGCCAGTCACTCTGCTGGAGTCCCCCACTCTACCTGTGCTCAGCCTGGGAATCCTGCTCCTATCAACGAGGTCCCAACTGCATAATCCTCAGTCACTCACCCTTCTGTAGCCCTCCACCATGATGGAACACACACTTATTCCAAGTTTCCCCTGTGACCCATTGCAACTGCCTATGGTAGGCTCCACCCCGACCTTACTTCTCTGTCCTACAACCCAGACCACACAGACACTGCGGACACGGGAAAGCACAGGGAGCCAGGTGACCTGGACAACAGGCTTGGGTGAAGGCTTCAATGATATACTACCTGACAAAAAACATCTTAAGGAGGGAAGGGTCTATTGCAGCTCAGAGTTTGAAGGTCCAATCCACTGTGGTGGGCACTATGGCAAGGGCACAATTATCTGCAGCAACAAGAGCATGAGGCAGCTGATATCACTGGCTCTGTAGTCAGGATGCAAGACTGATGCAGACTGATATCACTGGCTCTGTAGTCAGGATGCATCTGCTCACTTTCTCCTGTTTGTGCACCCTGGCTCAGGGATAGTGTTGCCCCTCCCCCAGGGTCCATCTTCCTTCCTCATTTTAACCTTTCTGGAAATTCCTTCACAGACAAGATCAGAGTATCTCTCCTGTGTGATTCTAGATTTTGTCTATATTAAAAGATGAGCTATCACAAGATTAAGCTATGTGTAGATGGGTAGGCAGCTGGGCGGGGGGCTCCAGGAGGTATCTCAGTCCAGACAGAGAAGAGTCATTGCTTCAGCCAACGCCTAAGAGTAAGGGTGAGTAATGTCTGTCAAATTCACTGGGTACCTCCCCTGGGTATAGATGTCTGAGATGATGGGAAAATCTGGAAAGACCATGGAGGCCAGGCTGTCAGGGTGGGGAGTTCAGATAGAGGTAAGTAGGGTGAACATAATGTTTTATCATCCAAATTAGGGTACTTTTCAGAGAGAATTGGAGCTATGAATAATTCCTCTTAGAAAACAGATATAACCTAGTCAGTAAACCATTACCCTGGTCAGAACACATAGTGTTTGCAGTTAGTGAGAAGAAAAGGTTTATGGCTAGAGAAACTTAAGTTAAAATAAATGGCTATGGGTAGAAGTGTTGAGAGCAAGAGGGAGAAGTGGATGACATAGTATTATATTAGGAAGGCAAGAAGCTGTGTGTGTGGGTGGAGGGTGATCGCTGGTAGATAGACAGGGAGGGGGTAACCATAAGAGGAGTCTGATGACAGATGTAGTGCTGCATATTGAGAAACTGGTGGCAGAAACTTCCCAAGCTGCAATTAAAGCTACCCCCTAACCTAGCAAACTAAAGAGAGCAGCATTAGACGCCAACTCCACACATTTGAGAGAACATTTGAAAGGAGACAGGGCTCCTCTTCCTGTGTGAGCAGCTCCAATCTGCATTCTCTTTCATTATCTCAGATGGATCAGCTTCTCTGTCTTCACATAACTGATGCCTAGCCATAGAGACCAGCTCTGTCCCCAAGGGTTGAAAAGGTCATGGCTGCTTGCTTGTGTAACTGTATCATTTGAAGCTGCCAGTCCTGGGCCTGAAATTTGCTGTGTACAATAGGGTCACTACATTGCAGAGCCCCAAGAGATACCATCACACCAAGCTCTCCTGGGACCGAGGTCACCATGGCACAATGCAATAAAGAGATCAGCATTGAGGCACTCAGGAGAATGATGTTCTGGAAGGTGAGTGATCAGTTTATAACTGTAAGTGATCTCTCTTACTGTTATTTTGGGTCTTTGTAGTGTTAGTATGTACTCTTTTAAGTAGGAAACTAGGGACTCCAGCCAATGATCACATAAAATCATCTACAATAAGAGAAGACTCTTGATTATATTGTGATCTCCACTCACAGGGACAAGAAAGGCTGGCAAAGGACTCTACATGCTGAGTAACTGGAATCCCTGTTATATCTTACACTGAACCTTTCTGGAAGTTTTTCTGTGAGACAACTTCTAGTAGCAACTACATAATGGCTCCCAGTCAGGAAAGTCATGGCCGTGACTTCAAATAAAAGCCCCTTATCTCTTCTATAGCCTAGCAGAGCAGCTCTGAACACCAACCAGAGATGAGATGCATGCCCAGGAGGCATATACCAGCCATCAAGTGGCCATAGGGCAGCCCACTGGGAACAGCAGACCCACGGATGCCAAGGAGACATCAGAAAAGAGGAGCAAAGGGGAGAGATTCCCTTTTTATGTGAAGGACCAATAGAATTTGGTCACATCATTCCTTATACCAAGCTTTCTCTCTTATCTTTTGAAGGATCTTAAATCGGTTTTGCCTCCAGCAGATCATAGCATGACTTGTCTCTGGAACAGGAAGTCTGATATGCAAAGCTCTGCATGCTGAAGCCTTCTGCTGCTGTACAGACTCCAACCAAGACCTGGGCTCTCTCCGGGAAGCAAATGCCCAGATGATAATATTCAGGCAGAGTGCTGGAAAGTGAGGGAAACAGAGAATTTTTACCATGATGTAGTCATAGCCAGCTAATCCTATTGAGAGCATCACAATGAGGCTAACCCAAAGTGTGGGGCTCAACTCTTATATACTCCCTTTCTTGTGATGGCTGAAGGCTTTAGGGTAAGGTCCTGTGGTGGAGACCTAGGGGGAACTGTTGGCAGCTGGCACGCTGAAGAAGTGCTTCAGTCCTGGGGAGGGAAAACCTGGGAAGCACACCAGACTACATTAGGACCCTCCCTTATCTCTGTTCAAATCCATTTGCTCACATGAGATCTAGAAAATTCTAGAAGTCTTCCAAGCCCCACCCCCAGAAAACTTGCAAGAGAAAAGTCAACAGAGTTGAACTTCAATCTGCTTCCAACCTCTGTGGGTGCTCTTGAGTCTGTAAATGGTGCTCATCTTTCTTGAATCCTCATTCTACAGTTACGCCAACCTCAGCCAACACCTAGGCTAGGCCAGGCAGCTTGACAGTTGACTAAGGCCTCCATGCATGAGGGCTGAACCTCCGGTCATCTTGTTCTTCTGAAGGCCAGCTTGTGGCAGCTGTTCTCATCCACTTGCCAGCCTTGGGTGAAGGAACATCAGGAAATAGATGTATATGCCACCTAGATGCCAAAGATGCTTAGTGAGGAGAAGTAGCTCTATCTGCCTTTGAGGACCAGGGCCCACCCCCAGCCCAGGTGAGGATGCCTTCCACCACCTTCTCCTTGCATCTAGTTCTGTTGACCTGCAAGTGCCAAGTGATAACACAGCTGTAGCTTGATATTCCATGAGATGTTCCAGAGTACATGGATGTATTCTTCCCTTCTGAATCAAGATTTCTAAACCACATCACTTTGATGGGTAGGAACAGAAAACACAAATGCCTGTAGAGGGGCCTGAGAAAAAATGAAAAATGGGGTCACTATTATTTCTGTCTTTGATTCTTGGATCGTGGATTTTACCTACTAGGGTTACAATACCATATTGTCATGACTTTGGGGTATGCATTGATTCTCAAGGATGGAGTCCATCTTTGCAAGGTATTCTTTCCAAGCTAGTAGCTCAGCTGTAGCTTCAGCAGACCATTCATTACACTCTCTTGCTGGGAGCTCCTAGGGAAAAGTAGGTACTGGATTGGATCCATGAATCCAGTGAGCACAACCCAGTGACACACCTCATTTGCGGCAGTGTGCCTGGTATTCTACAGTGATGTGAAGTGGAACGTTGTACCAAGGACAAACACTCTACGGAATCTCAGGAAATGGTGCTGGCTGAGGTACTGGAGCCAAAAAAAGGCGAACTCACATCTGGAAATTGTTTGTTCCCAGTTAAGATGAATCATTGCCATTTTCAGGGTAGAACCTGTATACATTAATCAGATGCACAGTTTCTGCTATAGCTGTTTAGGTTCCTGGATGGATGGTCCCACAGCAGGGCTCAGCATTAGCCTCGTTACTAGCCTGCCACACCACCAGTTACATCAATCTTGGTGGGCAGGAGCCCTTGCCATGGGGCCTGTACATTATATAAGCCTGCTCCTATGACTAATTTAATTATGTTCTCACTGTCCTGGCACGGTGTTAACAAATACCAGAGGTTTGTCAGTGTCAATGACCGGACCATTCTGTTTCCCTGGGGTCAGCATAACTTCATGTGCTGTGTGCTGTCTTGTAAAAACGTGCACTATGCCTCTTCCTTCAGTTGAGGTTTTGTTTCTCTTTGATCAGGCCCCTTAAAAACCATCCAAACCTGCCATCATTATCTGCGACCACACAAATAGTCACAGGCTACCCAATGGTGTTCCAATTAATTGCAGACAGCATTAGGAGAAGGTTCAGGAGATCATGCGCAGTGAGACACACCTAGAACTTGACATGAATCAGCTTCCAGTGCAGATGCTGTGAACACTGTTGAAGTGACGGTAGGGGCGGCTTTAGGATCTCCCATAAACTTAGCTGATAACATGGCATGGGGTTTACAAGGGTTTGACTTCAAACAATTTTTAAAGAAAGTCTACTGCACATGACAAACTTTTGAGTGGTGTCATCCATTGCAGAGAAATCCTCCATGAGAGAAAAAGTCAGCACGGCAAATTCCATTGCTGGCTCAGGGAGGCTGGAGAGCACTTGCTGCTCTTCCACGGGACCCAGGTTCAGCTTCCAGCACTCACATGGTGGTTCGCAACTGCCTGTAATTCCTATCCCAAGGGATCTGATGTCCTCTTCTGGTCTATGAGGGCACTGCATGTACGTGGTGCACAGACACACATGCAAGCCAAGTACCCGTATGCATAAAATGAACATGAATAAATCTAAGAAAAATAATGCTTACCCCAGCCACTCCAACATTCAGTGACCAGTCTAGTCAGTCGATTTCCATTGATACCCAGCCAAGACCCCCCACCAGCAACAAGCTTATGACTCAATAAAGGCCCTGATAGTCATTAGCCTTTTCCATCAATGAGACTTTTTAAGGTATGTGCACTGATTTCAGACATGATTCTAATACACATTTAATGGACTACAGCAGAATCTAAAGCTAACTTTTATATGCACTGAGAAAAAACAACAAAATTCATGTGCCTCTCTTCTCTGGGATATCATTTTATTTCAAGGGCTTGGAAATGGATCCTCAGTGTCTGAGGTATGCACAGTACATAATCCTTCACAATGACAGTGAATTACGACTTGCTAGCTCATGGGTTTATTTACGATGCTATACCTTTCACTGTTTCTTGTAGAGAAAATATGCTGCTTCCAGTTATGCTTTCTTTTTTAAGTGAATTGTAAACGGTGGGCTGTGTTCCACCATCAGCAACCTCAAGCAATTCGTACTTACTTGTGTCTCTTGATTGCATCGTTTTCTCTGGTGCTGATACAATCTCACACCATCCTGTTTGTGACAGCCTATTAGCATATCAGATGGTCTCAGTAAGTGGCCCTAGCAAATGACTGACCTGGAAATGAAATTAAAAGTGATTTAAGGATTGCCAAGGTGGAAAAACAGAGGCGGACACTCTCCAACCTTGTCCTAGTTTATCATAGCTGCCATCTTGAACAACAAACACAAAGCAAAGGAAGCCATTCAAGTTTCTGCTTCATTAAAGGCCATGAAACTAGCATAAGTTCAAGAACTGCCTGCATCAGAGAAAGTTCTGATGACTGAGTTGGAGGCACACAGAAACATGCCCCACTCAGCTCCATGGTGATCTTGGCTAAAGCATGACAGTTTTCAATGTTGAAAAGGCTGGACCTGAGGATGATGTTGGATTTGGGGCTAGCTCCAGGTGACTCTCACGTGGTTCAAGTATTGATTTTCATGATGATCTACAAGATGGAGCAGCAGACCTCTGAGTGCATCTATGAAGACAAGCCAATCATGGCGGGAAATGGTTTGCCGGAGGAAATCTCACAGAATTGGAGCCTGTACCACACAGCCTGGGTGTACATGGGCAGTTCCAATAGGTTCATTTTGGGTACCTCGCGGTGACCACACAATGGCCAAATCCAGTGACGCAAATCTCAGAGCACTGTCTTTGTCCTTAAAGTGCCCTTGAGTGGTTACATTCTAACCCCAGCCATCCTCCTCTCTTTCTATACAAACAAGTGAGCAGAAAATATCCCTAAACTGTATCTGCAGGGAAGAGGCTCCTTCTACTTCTGTCCTTTAAGGCTACTCAGAGATGGGTAGAAGAATGATTGATACTCATGTCTGTCTTCTGTCTACACATGTAAGGCTAAAACTTTCAGGAATCAAGCTCAGCCTTTCTCTACCATCACTTTTCATAAGTGACTGATCAGGCAGCCAGAGTGGGAGCAGAGTAAGTGTCGTGTCAGACAGAGTAGCCGATGTGGAGATCTGAGCCATCTTTTCATCTGGCTTACTGTGTTTTGTTTGTGTTCATCCCAGTGGACCAACAGCTTCATCTCCCAGGGGACTACTGCTGGGTTACCCACACCATGATTTAGTGGATTTCTTAACCCCAGTTCATGAAGGGTAGTACTGGTCATTCTGTTTCCCACAGCCATTGCCAATTCATAAGGAAATAGTCAGTAGAGACCCACAGGCCACCAGCACCACTAAAGATAGGGGAATGTCTTTTCCGATCCTGGTGGAGCTCTAGGCAGAGCAACAGGGAAGACAAGACAAGGAGTAGCGGGAGGCAAAGCTGGCTCGTCATAGCTTTGTTCTATAGCTCACATTTTCTCTCTGGGCTTTAGTCTCCAGCGCCACAAATGAGGTATAAGTTTAGTTAAGACCTATATGCCTAGCTTCTATTCAGGTGTTTATTAAATAGTCAGCGATGTGTCCAAAAGCACAGATTCTAAAGTGTGTGTGTGTGTGTGTGTGTGTGTGTGTGTGTGTGTGTGTGTGGTGCGTGTCCACACCTATGTACATATGGCATGGCTTATGTGTGGAGGTCAGAGGACAGCAAACAGGAATCATTTCTCTCCTGCCACCATGTGCAATGCAACAATCAAACTCTGATCATTCAGGTCTGCATTCAAACACCTCTATCCACTGAGCTGTCACACTGACCCCCAAGCACAGATCTTCCACCAGAGACTTCTCTTTTGCCACACCATAGCAGGGCTTTCTGCAGCTCTGACACCCCACACTTAATCACACTGGAAAAGAAGGGATAAAGATGTCTGTCAACAAAGGCTTTCATGAATGACAATCAAGCAGTACTGTATGTTTAGGGGTGTAGGTATGTGTGCAGCAAGGGTAAAGGACACCTCCATAGGCTTTGTCTCCTGTGGGAAAAGCACCCGGCTTCACTAAACTTTGGTACTAAGAGCTTTATAATAACCACCAGAAAAGCAGTGTTTACACCAGAGATTTATCATGAGGAATAAACTCATTAACACACAAACTCTAAAGTCCTGGCATGAAGAAGACATTTTACAAGAATAGCCATCAATATTTAATTAAGCATCCGTTGTATATACTTCTGCATTAAAACTGGGTTTGTATAAACATTTCTTCTATGCAGCTGTTCTCAACTTGTGGATCTCAACCTCTTCTTTGGGGGGGGGTTACATACCAGACATTAAATTATGATTTATGACAATAGCAAATTTCCATTGTGAACCAGAAATGAAAGAATTTTACTGTTGGGGGGGTCACCACAACATGAGGAACTGTATTAAAGAGTTACAGCATTAGGAAAGTCTAGAAGCACTGCTCTATGGAGTGCCAAGCAACTTTGAGAAAGACTTGTAGCAAATCCCAATGCATTCTCTTTAGTAGGTAACTAAACTGAAGCCCAGGCATTAGGGATACAGATAGGCTCAGGGGACAGGCACAGGACCTCTGTATGAGACACAGGGCCACCAATGTCTTAAGCATCTTGTTTTTGTCCTAAGCCCTCACTTTTCCTTTCTGGAGAAGGACGGGATGGAACACAGACAGCTTTGGGGTCCTAGTCAATTCTCCCTCGAGTTATATGGCCCTGGGGGCTGGGGGAGTCTGAGACAGCTACCAAGCAAAGCTAGGAGTCAGATCTCCAGCTCTGTGTCCCTTATCATCTGTACTCTCTAGAGATCAGGTAGAAAGCCAGGGATCTCTTCCTAATTGGGTGAATTGTTCCCAGCTCTCAACAGAACTGACCACATGCCTTCTTGCCATTCTCCAGTAATGGAGAAAATGACTTACATCCACATTAAACAGCTGCTGCACAAAGCCGCCACGAAAGAGAAATACACAAAGACAGGCAGCCACTGGTTCCCCAGAGGGCAACTGAGTTGGCCAGGGTAGCTGCCAGGGCCAAAGCTCAAGTGTTGGCCTGACATGACCCACTGAAGCCCTGTGGGTGGTAGTGAGCTGCGGTTTGGACTAAGAGTTCAAAATGGCAATAGCAATCCAACTGTCTGATGTCATCAACACTCAGCCATTGACTCAGGTCACTCAGGCTGTCAGGCTCTGAGCCGTGTTAGCCACACTCCTCAGATCCAGAGATCTCTGAATCCTTGGCAAGAGACCTTAGACCTCTTTCCTCTATCTGGCATTTCTTATCTATCTTTTCTGGAACACGGCCATTCCTTGGAAAATGCAGCCCACTGCCATGTCCGGTTCAAAAGCATTAATCACTCTTTGGGAGAAATTTTTGAGAATTGCTATTTTATACTTGGCACTCCCAGCATCCCACGTTTCCTCTGACGTTCCTCATCCCAGTGACTATTAAAATTACTGAAAACTTAATAAGTACTAGTTACTGACAAAACACTTCAGGGCTGGAGAAGATGGCTCAGTCAATAAAATTCCTGGTGTATACGCACAAGAACCTGAATCCAGATCCCAAACACTCACATAAAAACCTGGGCCTTGTTGGCAGTTGAATCAGCAAGCTGCAAGTTCCAGAAGAAACCCTATCTGAAATAAAAAAAAAAACATGGTGGAGAAGAAATAGGGAAAGACAACTAACATCAGTCTCTAGCCATCATAAATATATGTACACAGGGCACACATACAGATACCCACACACATTCCCACACATACAGTGTTAAACACTTTTCATGGGTCAACTTGTTGAACCTTTCTGGCAGTACTGCCCACTGGTTCTAGACATTAAAACTGAGTTACAGCTTCATTTCTTCCCTCCTTTTCTGTTTCCCATGGCTGCGAGCACGGGGCATCTACCTAGTAGGCACAAGTGAGCATTTTGCCTGGTCTCAAGACAGCAAATGCTCTAAGCCTTCATCCTGAAGAAGTTCAAGTAGGTCAAGTCCTTGACCTATTATCCTTGACCTATATCCTTGACCTATTGATCCATTGCCCCCAAAAGATATTATGTGCCCTCTCGTTGGGGCCCCTGTGCCCTTTGCAATAGCCAAGCACTGCAGTTTTTCATTAGAGGTTCTCTTTGGGACCACAGGATGACTGGGTAAACCCCCTCATGATATGAGGAAGAAGGGGAGGCCTGCCCAACATGCCTGCTGTCAGCTGATTGGAACCCGCAACCCAGACCACCAAAACGCTTTTGCCTAATATGTAAATCTGAGTAGTGCTGGGTGAATGGAGGAGGGAGGATGGAAGTCAAGTCGCAAATCCTTTCTGGAATTTGGAATAATGGAGAGGAAAAGACAACCACTCAAGGAGTTGATGGTGAGGGCCAGGAGGAGCAGGCGCATAGGGATGCATGGAGCACAGGCAAAGCCGGACAGAAAGATGCTCCACACCGGTAGCTGGTGCAGCTTTTCTCTGTGCTGTGTGCTGTAGAATTTCCCATTGTACACGGACTGTCCACTGGAGGGAGCCAGTCTTCAGCAGAAGCCACATCCGAGCTCTCCACACCTTGTCTGTGCCTGTGAGACACCTGCTCTGGTATGTGTGTGTGTCGGGGGAGGGGTGTCATACTGTGTCCATGTATTTTATACTGTGCTGTTCCCTGGAGCTGAGAGTGAGGGCCGGGCACTTTCAGATCCTGCATCATTCAGTCTATTCCACTTGCCCGCGTCGCATTGGGATCCCTGCTACCATTTACTCCTGGAAGACGCTGACAACTTACCATAGGCTTAAAGAACTACTGCACTCCATAGCCTCTCGAGTCCTCCAGCTTTGATATCCAGCCCCTCGAGATTTCTCCTGGTAAGACTCCTATAGTCCTCCATTCAGCCAATGTCCTCATTTAACAAGGCTTGGAGACTAGAAGGCTGGTGGGGTCAGTGCTGGAAGGACCTTGATCTGCTCACCTCTCTGAGGACCATGGCTTCCTTTCTCCCTCCCTTTCTACAGAACATGTCAAGGCAAAGGAAGTGGAGCCAGCAGGACGATCCAAGTCAGAGCACTTCCTGCTCTTCGACTGAGCCTGGCTGCTCCTCCTTTCCCTATCTCACTCTGGGATCCTCAGAAGTGGGTGGAAGACTCTGTACAGCTCCAGCCCACAGGTTCCCTTTTTCACTTCCTGGAAACTTCCCCAAGGCTCAGTGCCTACTCTGCAGACTGGAGATCTTATTTCATCATACCTAGACCATGGCTTGCCTACGAAAGGAATTCCTTTCATCTCCTGGACTTCCATCTGATATCAAGGAGCAGGATACAAGTCTATAAAAAGCAAGTAAAGCACTCAGCGTGGAGAGGTCAAGAGAAAACTAGACTCCTCCAACACGAAGATATCCACAGCACTTCTGCACATGACTCCCAGCACTCCCAGAAGCTCCCAGCACTTGATCAGCATAGGAGAAACCCTTCATCCCTTTAGTGATATTGAACACCTCCGGGACAGTCAGATCACTGACAAACTGTGTGTGTGTGTGTGTGTGTGTGTGTGTGTGTGTGTGTGTGTTAAATTTTGTAGTCACATGAATCTAACAGGTAAAGCTGAGAGTAGGGGTAAAGACATGGTCTTGAGAGATGATCCACCATCATCTTAATGCACAGCTTTTTGACATGACCAGTCAACAGGCAGGCTCACAATTGACAAGGCTGCTCTGACATGGTTCCAATGCCCAGTATCAGCTTCCTGGAAGCCAAGATTTCAGTCTATGTCCAGCTCCAGCCTATGGCTACTCCTTCCTTCTCCTGCTCACCAGAACATCTCCCACCACTGGGAGAAGTACCCCCAATCCATCGCAACACCTTCTAGAACATTCTCCCCCACCTACCCACATCATCTCCATCTAATCTATTCTTAGTGTAGAAAATGACTTATTGTCTATGAAGAGAGAGACCCTTGAGAAAGAGGTAACAATGGGCATAATGGTCATGTTTCCCTTTCCAGTGGACAGGACGGAGTGAGATGAAGGGAGATCTAGTTAGAGTGGACAGGAAAGGGTAGACAAGAGACAGAAACCCTAACTGGAAGGCTTTGGATCTTGCTTTAGGTGGGAAAAATCAGAAATTTCCAGATGCTTAGCATGGAACCATATTTTGGAGGACCCTGAGGTTCTGAGATGTACAGCTTGGACTCATTCCAAAGGTGACAGAGAATCACCAATGGTGTTGGAACTAGCCAGAAAGAGAGGCAACCTAATCAGTAGTATGCTTCTGGTGGCCACGGCAGAACAGTGTGTGGAGAGGAACAGGTCTCCCCAGTAACCCAAGAAAGAAAGGTGCAGGAGAGCCAGCAGCTGTACTAACAGCAGACTGTACTGTGACTTACGAAGGACAAGTAGTCTTAAGGACCGACTGGAAGGGCTGCGGACCAGGTCCTACAACCGACTCCCCAATACCCCACAATGCCAATTCCTCTCTTACTGCCCTACTAACTCCAGTGCAGAGTACATGGTACATGAACTCAGAGATAGGACCTCTTCTTCCTGGAAGGCTCCCCAAGAGTCCTCTGCAGTACACAAACTCGGCTAACTTCTTTTTCCAAATTGAAACTCACTGTGTAAACCAACCTTCTCCCCTGTAGGAGAGACCAAGTATGCAAGGCTCAGAGAGACGGGGCATCTTCTGCAGAAAGAACTGTCAGAAGCCCGGAGCACTAGCAGAGCACTGACCAGGGGGGACACAGGGTGAACTAGTACCAAAAGTGTCACTGAACCCCACTGCAAAGAGATATGTCAAGCTTCCCTCCGGGTCTCAGTTTTCCACTCTATTAAGTGGGGATGGGCCTGCCTTACAGGCAAGAGATGAAGGAATCAGGCACATGAGTTCACAGATTCCTACAGCTCTAGGAGCCACAATTATTCTGGGCAGCTTGACTCCTTGTACAGTGTCATGTGTGCATGGGCTGGGGAAGAGATGGTAGGAAACACATTTCAAATGTGTCCTCAGGTGCCATCCAGGGACAGGGCTCAGCATCTTCTCACAGCACAGGCACTGCCAAAGATAGTTCCCCAAAGTCCTAGGGGCAGTACCAACTCCACAGGCTCCTTCACCCTCCTGCCAGATCCAGGAGCTCTGGTTGTCTCTTTTGCTACCAAGTTTCCACCCTGAAGCAGCCATCGCGACTAGAGCTCTAACCTAATATGGGAGCACACAGTACTCAGGCATAAAGATGGCAGAGATGTCCCCACATGCTCTGCCACTCAGAGAAGCTGGCGATACTGGGCAGGTCTCTGCAGATGATGGGGGAATGATGACAGGCAGGGAGTGGTGACATGGTCATCATGTACCTAGCTTCTGATATATTTTTTCTGGCACATCTTTTGTGATGCCCTGTCTCTTTATTTTGCAGAGGTCCTCACCCCATCTGTCATCACGGAGGTGTTGCACACCATTGAGTGTTGCAACCTTGATGTCTCTTCAGGCCAAGGCTCTGCACTGAACTGTCGGGGGGAATCGGGGCAGATCTTGCTCACTTTTGTACTAGACTGATGGTTTCTAAGTTGGTTACTAATCACAAAAATCACTGAATCTGCCCTTGAAAACACAGGTATTCAGGTGTTGAATGAGCAGTTTCCTATGGATTAAAACATTACCTTCAGGAGGGAGCCAGGGGGTAAACAAACATGTCTGGGAAACTTGGAACTTGTAAGATGCTAAGAGGCTCCTCCTCAGTGTTGAGGAAGAGTAAACAACAACTGCCAGGGGAGAGACTCTGACCAGCCCAGCTATGAAGAGGAGATTTCTCACCTGTAGAGCTGCTGGCTTGCAGAGAGCTTTTGGGAGTCTGTGGGGTAGGCTTTTGGAGACACAGCTGCTATTGAATTTTGCTTGCTCTTGTAAGTAACCCCTCACCCAGACTTCTATTATTAGCCCCAACTAAACTCATTGATTTACTAAGTTGTACTTGAGAGCAATTGATACATTGGTCTGTTGTGGGTCCCTTCTCTGGAGTGAGAAGATGAGTATTTTATGTCTCCCCAGGAACAATCCCTCACACAGAACCAGCCCTTGTCCCAAGGTTCTGAGTCAGAGTGCTGGGTTGTAGGAAAGTGCCCATCAGGTTTTCAACCAGTTTCCTCAGAGATGTTACAAGTTCTGGAACCCCGACACTCTCTGGACTTCTTTATGGTCTTGTCGTTGGGTTCTAGCCCACTACCTTGAACTTGTGGTCTTTCCAATTATCTGCCCATGTCCTACACTGGCCTCTGATTACCCTCTAGTCCCGGTTCACCACCGAGCAGCTGTGTGTCTCTATCTGTCCTGTGGTTTTGTAAACCTTGAGTACAACTATGAAAAAGCCAAGGGTGTTTCAAAAGCATGTGACAGGAGGAGCATCTTGCCCCATTGCCTCAGTCGCAACTAAGACAGAAGACAGATTTCATTACAAGAAACTTGGCTCTCTTGCAATGCGTAATCATATCCATCCGCTAACTCCTTGTCCAGACCATATTCGTCATTGACAGAGATTCCACACAGCAGGGGCTTCCTTCTGGACCCCAGATTTAGCACAAACCACACTCAAACACCTGTTTTCATAGAGAGATCCTTTATTAAATGGGAAGAAAAATTAAAGTGGCTGCTTTCTGACTCAGGCAGAAAACAGCAGCACATGACCTTGCAGGTGTAATTTTTAAGAAGAGAAAAAGTAGAACTCTGTTAGAATGGGCTAGAATGAGGTGGGATATTTTTATTAGGCATATTAATTAGGTGAGCCAAAGGGAGCTTTTGATTGCTGTGTTTTAATACTTTGATAGCTGGAACTTAACAGTCAGCCTCAGGAAGAGGAAGTGGCCAAATAAGGGAATAGACCTTGGACATCTAGCTTTAGGAATGTAATCCAGTGGTTTTCAGCAAGGCGGAGGGAATTGGAGAGAAGGGCAAGGCCTCCTAGACCCATGCTCATCATGCTGGAGCTGGCCAGAGTCCCTGCAATCATCCCCGTCATCAGTCCCTAAATTACCAGCAAACTGTCTGATCCTCTTTGGAAAACTATGAAGTAAGAAACCACCAAAAAGAGCAAGAGACAGAAGAGCCCCATCATGGAGAACATGGCCAGCAGCTGGCCAGAACAACTCCAGAATTTGGTCAGTCTGCTCTTGCTCATGAAGTCTCATTCTGCTCTTGCTCGTGAAGCTTCCTCAAACCCTGGTTGAAATCAGAGCCAAAGGAAGGGAAATTACTCCATCAAAGAGACTTGCTGACTGTGGTCCCTGAACTCCCCACAGAAACTAGGCATGCTGTCTTTTGCTGTCACAGACCTGGCATCTTTTTTTCCCCTGTCTTCTAGAGACTATAGCCCTCTGCAACTCTGGTTCATGTGAGCATGCTGGGATTTCATGGCCTTGTGTTTGCAGGAGACATTTCCCCTATTTATTTATAAAGATTGGTACTTTACTCCCTTGTCTATAGCATAAACATTATTGAAAGTCCTTCTCTGATGCACCACATGCTACTCCTCTTCCTGGCTCCTCTCAGCCCCATATCCCTCTCAGCTTCAATATCCAGAAGAGCTAACTAGCTACTCAACTATGTGACAGCAACTGTCTGTTGCTTCTTGTTCTCAGATCACTTAATTTACATGCATTTTGGGGAAACTGAGGCCCAGAGAACTGAAATAAGCATTTGAATTTGGGAGTCAAATCTCCAGTGGTCTGACTCCAGAATCCATTTTCGTCACCCTTAATCCTGCCCATCCCAACATTAAGCTTTCAAAGGCTCTTCCTTGCCCTTCACTCTTTCTCTCTTCTTGGACTCAAATGTCCCAGTCTCAGAGTGAGCCCATTGTCAAAAAGATCATCCATCATGGAAGAATAGAAGAAAGGAGAACAAAGTTATGATCAACATGTCAGGACTTCCACTCATCCTTAACCTGGTACCTGAGGGGGTATCAATAAATAATCCCACCCCGTTTCTCATGTCTTATGTGTTGTATAGCAGTTTCCTCTGATATTCAAACCTCCCATATTGAAGGCTCATCAAGACATAGGCATTAAAGGGAGGTGAATCAATAGGATATTCTAAAAGGTGAAATATTCCATCCCACATTAAGTTCAAGAAACAAACAACTCAAAGGCTTCAGGAAGTTCCTGAAACTGACCAGATTCACTAGGTTCCTCTCTTCCACAGTGTGCGTAAGCTATAAGGAATGCTGAGAGACACTCTCAGCTTAGTTTCCTGGAAGAGGCCCAGACCAGCCAAGCAGTGTTAATATAGCAGAGGCTAAGTGAACTACCAGCAGGCTGTGCAGTGCTCTCAAGGTTTCTAGGTTTTGTGAGCTGTCACCCATGCTGGGGTGGGCTTTGGTGATTCAGCTGTCTTTGAGAAATTTTTACTCCTGTAAGTAAACCCTCATCCATACTCTTGTAAATAATCCCAATAAAACTCACTAGTTCACCAAGTTGAACTTCAGTGGTGTCTTGTCTTTGGTCTGTCATTGGTTCTCTATCTGTGATGAGTAGACCTTTGTTCACATCTCCGTAGGAATAGTATCACACAGCACCATGTAAAGCATGTAGTGGCTTATTGTGATTGTCAGCTTGACACAACTGGAAAGAGGGAACATCAGCTGAGGAGTTGTCTTCCTTTGACTGGCCTGGGAACATGTCTGTGAAGCATTTTCTGATTGATAGAAGAAGATGTCGATGATGCTGTCCTTTGGGAGATGGGCCTGGGCTATAGAAGAAAGGTAGCTGAGCCAGCAGGGAAAAGGAGGCAGTAAGCAGTGCTCCTTTAAGGCAGTGGTGCTCAGCCTTCCTGATGTTGCGACCCTTTAATACAATTCCTCATGTTGCAGTGACCCCACCAACACCATAAAACTATTTTTGTTGCTATTTCACAACTGTAATTTTACTGTTATGAATCTCATGATTTGGGACCTTCCCCTTTCACAGAACTCTGATTTACAAATCTTATAAATATCTGTGTTTTCCAGTGGTCTTAGGCTACTCCTGTTCAACCCCCAAAGGGCTTGCAACCTACAGGTTGAGAGCCACCACGGCTCTATGTTTTCTTCTTTAGTTCCTGCCTCCAGGTTCTTGCTTTGAGTTCTTACTTTGATTTTCCTTGATCATGAGCTGTAACCTATAAGTCAATAAAGCCTTTACTACCTAAGTTAGTCACTGCTAGTGTTTTATCACAGCAAGAGGAAATCAAACTAGGGCAGAATAGCAACCTCTTTTCCAACAATCCTCTTGGGTTGACAGTTGCTTTGAGATAACCTTGCCATCACTAAGCATATGCCTTGTTGTGCTATACATGAAGCAATTGGGTCTAGCAGACTTTATTTAGACCAGATAGCTACCAGCAGGTGAGCCGAGATGATGGCTGGACACTTGATGGAGCAGGTCCTTACATCTCAAGTTTCTTGCTTTGCTCCCTTACAACTGACTCCTATCTCCATGTCCCTCCTCTAGATGAGTGAAAGCACCCTGGGCTGGCTAGGCGTGTATGTACACTTGATTCCTGAGCTGAACCTCATACGATGACTCAGGGTTCTGTGAAAGGGGAAGGTCCCAAATGATTTATTTTTAAAGGATCTAAGTTCCTTCTTGCCAGAGGAAATCCGGAGGTTGCGGATATGTTTCAAGTTTTCTCACTTCTACATTGTTAAAAAGTGACATGATGTTCACAAAACAACATAAATAAGAGACAAAAGCTCTAAAGACTTTATAAATAAATTACAAAAGGACAAAACTCCTAAGATAAAGAGACAAGTCATAAGACAAAAGCATGCACATGGGGAATAATAACAAAATTGAGGTGCCAAAGAGATGGCTCAGCAGTTAAGAGCACTTGCTGCTCTTAATGAGGACTCAGATTCCATTCCCAGCACCCACATCAGGCAGCTCAAAATGAGCTGTAACTTCAAGTCCAGAGGATCTGATGTCCCCTTTTGACCTCTGATGTCCCCTTCTGACCTCTGTAGTACTTGCACATGCACACACACACACACACACACACACACACACACACACACACACAGATAAAATTATTTTTCAAATTAAACATTACTAATAGTTCTGCATTATAGCAGGATGTTCTAACATATATTCTAGTACATGCATGTTAGCAGGGGTGATGTATATGTGTGTGTGCCTGTGCATGTGTGTTTGTGTGTGTGTGTGTCTGTATCATCACTACAGAACCTTTAAAGTTTAAGGAATGGAAGAATTTTTAATGACTTGAGTTAGGATTTGTGTGGTGTAATCCTATATGATCCTAGCTAATCAGGAGATTGAGGTAGGAAGATCACAGTTTAAGTGTGTGTGTGTGTGTGTGTGTGTGTGTGTGTGTGTGCAGGTCATGAAACTATAAAAAAGGATCATGAGAGGGGAGTGTGAGACTCTTAAGTGGAATGGGAAATAGAGGAGGTAATGAAATCATACATTGGCAGAGGGAGGATGAATCATGGGAAGGTAAGTAACCACCCAGAGGAGGGGAAAGGAGATGGGAGGTGGCAGTGGGCATAAACAAACAATAAGACACAGATGCAGACACACACACACACACACACACACACACACACACACACACGAAATGTCATGATGATCCTCAATACTTTGCGCGTTAACCCAAAATGTAAAGAATGTCAAAAGAGGATTCAATTCAAGGGTAGAAAGGTTGTCCACTATGTGCCAAGTCCTGGGTTCAATCCCCAGCACAGGAAATAACAGCAAGTTTAGTGACGTGGGAGAGGGCAAGGGCAACGGTAAGTGAAAGGGCGAGGGTGATGGGCAGCAGATAACCATACTGTGAATATTTATGCGCATGCACATATATGTGAACACATATACACATATGACACGCATTCCAAGTGACCTGTAGAGAAGAAAGCACACACATAAGACATCATCCAGATTCAGTCTCCTGTCCTTTTATTGTTTAACTGTTTGACGGTCTCATACATTTACACAATGAGTTGTAGTCATTTTCAACCCCAGCTTGTCCGCCCATGCCCATCCCTCTCTCACTGGCACTTCTCAATGAGTCCCTCTGCTACCTCACTGTCTTCCTTTTGTGTGTGGCCCCATGGGTTTAATTAGAGAGAATTGCCTGAGTGTGGTGGGAGGTTACTGTGTGGCTATACCACTGAAGATACATCTGTGGCTACACCACTGAAAAAAAAGCGCCATGCTTCCCCGCCACAATCCAACATTTAATTGCCAATAGTCCCTCTGGGGGGTGGGGCCTCATGGGCCCCTCACTCATCCATGGTGCCGTGTTGAGAGGCCCAGGTTTGTGCAGACCTAATGCAAGTAACCACGACTGTAATGAGTTCTTGAGTGCACCAGCACATCTCCCCATCCTTGGCTCTTGCATTCTTCGTCCCCCTCTTCTGTGATGCTGTCTACACAGGGATTATGGCTGTCCTTGTTGGTGCTAAGGACTCCACTCTGACCAGGTTCCTTCTTCATGTTTAAACCCAGACAGCGTCCCTGTTTTCCCACTGGAGGTGTCTCCAAAGACATGACACTTGTGGCACAAAAAACAAGAGTCCCAAACAAACCAAGATGAGTACTTCATGATAAATGAAGATACATTCGATACTTTGTGTGTTCCTATGCATCCCTTGTGTTTGAGTTGGGGATCGGTAGTATTTCAGAAGCTGGCCTTCGAGATTTGGCAGATCTTCAGAGGGCTTCAGATAAGTGGTGGGAGTACAGTCCCCTTCATCATGGAAAGAAATAGAAATCTGTTGACTGTGGAAGCTAGAGGGAGCACAGGGCTTCTATGATAGACCACAGCCTCCAGAACTCAGCGAGGGAACCGCTCCAGGCTTCAGTTGTATATGACTGCAGAAACCTCAGAGATGGGAAGGGGATGAGAAGTCATTTAAAATCCTCAAAGCTAAAATGGAGTTACTCAGGATCCGCTGACTCCAGGGACACTCTCTCAGTGATGGTCATTTGTGCAGACCATCTCTGCCATGGATCCTGAGGTTGCACATGGATGGCTATCAAGCAGCACTTGCCACTGTTATACACCAGCCTTTGCAGGTGTCTTGGTAGAGATGGATTACACCATGCATTTGCCATTTCATAGAGTATAAAACACACTCCCATTTATTACACTGACCTAAAGATGATATGGTTGACCTACTGTGATATTTTTTTCATCTTTAAAAATATAGAATAAAAATGAATTTTGGCATCAAGATATTAAAATACTTGGTTCAGAATACTGTGTTGTTTTTCTTGTCACTGTAACAAAATACCTGAAGGAAGCAACTTCAGGAGGGGATTGATTTGGGCTCAGGATTCCAGTGGGTATAGTCCATCATGGCAGGGAAGGCAAGGCAGAGCAGCTACTTGGCAATGAGAGTGTGTGGCAACTTCCTCCCATATCAGCTGAAGCAGGAAGCAGGAAACATTGGCCAGAACCAGACACAGGTATAATCTTCACCTCCTGCCCCCCAGGGACCCACTGCTGCCACAAAGAGCCCACGTTCCAGAAGGTTCCAGAAACCCTCTAAACAGCGCCACGAGCTGTGGAATGCTGTGCAAACACGAGTCTACAAGGAATGCTCCACATTCAAACCTCAACAAGTACACTCTTTAAACCAAGGAGTCTGCTGTATTTGGTCTCATTTTTTTCAAAAACCACGACAAATACACAATGAAAACGACTTTATATATGACATGAACCTTGAGTCTCAAACAAATATTTCACAGTGTCTGACTGACACTAACCTAGAGGATAAGTTTGTTTGTTTGTTTGTTTGTTTGTTTGTTTGTTTGTTTTGGTTTCCCTTAGACAGGGTCTCATGCTGTCCTGGAGCTTGCTATGTAGCTGAGGATAACCTTGAACTTCTGATCTTCCTGGATCTACTTCACACGTGCTGGGATAACTCTCAGACCACCACACCTGGTTTATGCAGGAAAGGGAATGGAATCCAGAGCTTCATGCATGCTAGGCAATCACCATGTTGTATTTTTCCAACCCTTATAAATTTGTAATTTTCATAAATAATTAAATAAAATATCACCCTAAGTACCAATTAACACCTGTGCCCACTGAGAGCTTTATCATCATTTCCACTTTACTAAGCTAATGTGGATAACTTGATATCATAATCATTAGCATAATAGCCTGGCATTTAGATAAAAGTCAATTGCAAGCTTATGGGATTGTTATGGGTTTGTTTTCTGTTTCTATAGAAAAAACAAAAACAAAAATATGTTTTGTTTAGAATGCTGCAGAGGGCACAAAATGTTGTAAAAGCTTTGTAGATGTACCACTCTGCCTCACATTAAAATTTAACAAAATTTAAGTGAGTGGACCTTGAAATGTGAAACATTAGCAGTCACTCAGCCTGAGAATGTCACGTGGCATACTTCTGAACACATCCAAACAATGCTCAGCAGCCGCTGAGCTGACATGCCAACATGGAACAGCTGGGCATGATGAAAGATAGCTCCTAACAGGTCCAGCTCTCACTCTGCAAGTTTGGCAGGACTAGATTCCCATGTCATTGTGAAGACAAGACAAGAACTCATGGCTTACTTCAGTCAATAAAAGGCAAGCCAAACTAACATATGCCACTCTGGGCAGGGGCCATTAAGAACTGGGACAAATATTTCTGTGTCTTTCACATGCCATGGACTCGAGGGATATTCACTGATGAGGAATGTAGCCTGGACTCTAGGGATATTCACTGATGAGGAATATAGCCATGGAAGGCTGCACTATGTCAATCACACCACATCCTTCTTCCACTACAGGCAGAGAATGGGCAGGGCAACCAGAGATCTGAGTGCTTTATTACATGACCTGCCCTCGCCCCCCATGGCACACTAAATCTTTGTTCTTTTTTTCATCTTCCCTATGATGGCTCTTCTTGGTTGTCAACTTGACTACATCTAGAATTAAGTAAACACAAAAGGCTGGGCACATCTGTGAAGATTTTTTTTCCTTAATTTGAAGTGGGAAGGACCACTTCTAATCTGGATATGTGAATTGGGAAGATCCACCTCCTCTAATCTGGGTCTGTGAAGTGGGAAGATCCACCTCCTCTAATCTGGATCTGTGAAGTGGGAAGATCCACCTCCTCTAATCTGAATCTGTGAGGTGGGAAGATCCTCCTCCTCTAATCTGGATCTGTGAGGTGGGAAGATCCTCCTCCTCTAATCTGGATCTATGAGGTGGGAAGATCCTCCTCCTCTAATCTGGGCCGCGCTGTCTGCCGGCAGCCCCTATATAAGGACGTGAAGGAAGGAAGCCAGCTGTCTCTCTGCCTGCTTGCTCTCCCTCTCCCTAGCAAGTCCATTCCTTCCCTGGCAGTAGGGCCGACTTCTGCAGGCTCCAGCGTACACTGAGGACCAGCAGGGACATCGGCCTTGTGGCCTGAAAAACTACTGGATTCTTGGACCTTCCACTGATAGATGTCCATTGCTGGACTAGCTGGACCGCATCCTGTAAGCCATTCTAATAAATTCATTCTTTGAGCTCCATTCCTCTAGAGAATCCTGACTAATACATGCTCCATCAGTAGAGTTTGGATAATAACGTTCATTTAGGAACATGAGGCAACTGAACAGATAAACTCCTTTTCACCACCAGTTGGATCTATGTTTCAGACTACGTAGCCTCTGTTGACATCAAAGATGGGTGGGATGTGATACCTGTCAAGCCATTCAGGAATCCAGATGCATGGGAAATACCCAACTTCTAATAACCTTCATGAGCTAGTCAGAGGTTTTCCATGCACACCCCACAACACAGGTAAAGACCCAGAAGCAACTAGAAAGTTATTGCCACCCAGAAAACAACTTCTCATAATGAAACAGTTCTGTGCACTTCTATTAGTCAACCCTTATCCCAAACATCATCCAGGGGGACACCCAGCTGATTTTACAGAGTAATCAATGATGAGACGTTACCATATGTGTGCAATATGTAGTCTCAGAGGCTTCTGGGTACCCCACTGTAGTCTTCTCCCTGGTTCTTGCCATTTAATTTGAATCACATGGTAGCTGTTTTTCCAGTATGCCTATTTGGTTATCATGGTGCAGCTAGGCAAGCCATGACAAGTCATCAGAGACTTCCTTCTGCTGGGTAAGCTCAGTACTGATTAGAGCTGGTGATATAAGGACTGGGTATTCTCTAAGCCCAATAGAATCTGTTCATGTCTCTTTTATTAAGACATGTCAAGCAAGCTTCCGTGAAATCATTTATTTTCCAGTGGAGCCCAGGATTGCTTGTCCTTATCACAGGAACTGATAGCTGTAAACTATTCCAGGAGAACAAGAATTTACCAGGAACCAGGGAACGAATTAGGAGGCACAATACCCAACCGGGCATAGTGATCCATCCCTGAGTCTGAGTTTGATTTTTCTACTGAATTGTCACAATAATTTTGAGGAAATTGTTTTCCTATTCTTTGCTTCAATCTATTGGTAAATGAACCTTTGAACTAGCTCAAAGGTTCCCAATTTGGTCTGGAGTAAAAGTCACCCGGTCATACGGAGAACTTCAAAACCAGAAAATTCCAGACAACATCTCTAAAAACCGTCTCTGTATTTGGTATGGTTAATCAGCCCACCCACTTAATACTCGCCCAGGGCATCCCCATGTTACAGACAGGCCTGGACACCAGTGCACTGGATAGTCTATGAGCTTCCTGGGCACCTTGTTATCATTTTCTGGCCGTTTCTTCCTCTCTAATTGGTGTTGCATGGTAGTTTTTGTTTTGGCATGGTCACACACTTGAAATGGCACAGTTGTACAATGATTTACCAGAAATCATTTCACCTGCCTGATTCTGTCTCTCCTTTGTAAAGGTAAAGAGTTGAATATGGACAAATGCCTCCTTCAATTCATTGTGTAACACTGTGAGGATGGAGGACGGGAAAGAGGCTGAAAAACAAGGCAGAGAGCTTGATTTCCAGGAGAACCAAGTCAGAGCCTGGCTCGGCTCCTAGGTGTGCCCACTCCCGGCCCTCATTTTCTAGATAACTGTTTCTGATCTCAGTTCAAGATCTCTTTCATAGGCCACAGGGCCACAGGCAAGCTGATGAATTTTCCTTAGAAAATTTCTCATTGGAAAGCCACTCAAAAGAAAGGAGAAGGAAGGGGAGTAATATAAACAGTCCCCTGGACGGAACAGCACCTCAGCTTGCACGGCTTAAGTTTCATTTCAACTTCTTGCATGGAATTCCTTGAATTCTGTTTAAAAATAAAGCAAGAGAGGGAAGTTGCATAACCAAAGGGACTCAAAGACTGACAAAGACAGAGTCCCCAGAGAGCTAGAATCCTGGTGCCCCTGGGTCTCCATCAACATGGGGATACAACTCCCACTCCTTAAGAGTCCCCAGACTGTCCTGCCTCTGGGTAGTGGTAGCATCCCAAGACCTCACTTCTAGGAGACATTTTGTCATTATCCAACTACACTATGGTCTTGGACTCCCTCTTCCAACATATCTCTGTGTACTCATCTTACCAGACTAGGGCTAACAGCTAGTGTACTCACCATGCACTATTCATTCTTCAAAGCATGACAGCAGGTAATCTAACAGTCACAGTGGGTCCCACTTCTGTGCAAGAAGATTCAAATCTTAAATATAAAGAAGTTATGTGCATTCTGACATAGATAATATAATTATCATGTCAGGAATGAAGACATTCTAAAGGGGCACTCTAAAGTGCCCTGCCCTTCGGCTATCAGACTATTCAAACACTAGATCTCTAGAAATAGAAAATTCTCCAGGTATCTCATGCCATGGAAAGGAAAAGGCTGAGGTCCTGGGCCCAGTCAGAAGGGGTGCTTGTCTCCTGGAAAAAAAAAAGATTTATGACGTGTCAGATTATCTGCAGACAAGACTAGAGCTAACACAGGGTGACAGGTAGGTCCACGTATTGGACTGTCTCTCTATGCATGCCTCTAGCTTTCTATTTGTACTTAAACCTCATATTAAAACCAAAAAAAAATGGGTTTGGCTAGACCTCTTTCCAATGACTGAACTGCCCAGTGAGTAAATTTCCTTTTTCTGCTTCTCACTAGTAACTGTGTTGTTAATTGGACTACTAAGGATATGTGCCTGAACCTGGTTTACTAGGTGCCTGCCAAGGCCAAGGTTCTGACCCTAATTTCAGTAACAATTTTAATCTGTTTCCCTAGTAACCAAATCCAGATGTTGTGTTCCGTGCTATCCTGTTTCTCTTAGAGCTGATAAAAAAAAAAAAAAGGCACTGCTCTGCAAATACCCAGGGTCCTACATTAACCTTTGCCTTCAGTGATCGATGAAGCAACCTAAGAAGAGCTTGTAAACTATTCAATCCAAGGGTGGCAACTGTACAGGCAGTACGATTGTCTGGTGCTGTGCTCACAACAGACCTGAATGTGTCTGTCAATCACAGCATCCTGTTCATTAACTCAAGTTAAGACTTCATCGTTGTTGGTCTGTTCATTTTTCTGCAGCACTTTCTGGTCATCCACTACCAAAATCTAAAGCTGCCACATAATTGAAGACTCCCTGTCATCACTAAGCTTGTCAAAATTCTATCCCTTATACCAAAGTTGAGAAGATTTCCCCATGGTCACATTGGGCAAGTTATTGGCTAAATCATGACTAATCTCAAGTTGCTTAACAATGAATCCTTGTTCATCTCACCAGCTCTCTTTCTTTCCCTGTTGCTATGATTTCCATACCCATTAATATTGTCTGCTTATGGCAGCTCAGAGCAGGAACAGTGACTTGATTTCTAAGTGAAAAACATACACAGATCTGACCTATAAGTCAACACACCTCCACAGAATCAGACACACAGGACACACCTGTCATCCCCACAGACTAGACAGCAGTCTCCTACAACACACCAAATTCCATTCTGGCTAGAGGAATTACTGGTCACACTGCTGTGGAAAAGGCTGCAGAGATGCATTAGCAGTTAAGAGCAAGTACAATTATATAGGATATATATGATGTTACATAGGATCTGAATTGGGTTCCCAGTACTCACTCTAGCTCCGAGGGATCCAATACCCTCTTTTGGTCTCCTTGGGCACCTGCACACATTTATGCATACACACTCATAAACATAATTAAAATAAATAAACAAGTAAATAACAAATAAATCAATATTTTAAAGGAGACAAACAAAACCTGTGCAAAATGATCTGTGCTTTTCCTGTTGCCCCTATCAAAGTATATTTGATACATGGAGAAGTACAGGTATTTTAAAGGCACATTTCACATGCCTAAGCAACTAGTTCACCATCACTCAGGTCAAAACATAATTACAAACAATCCTTCTGTTAAAGCTGATGTGGCCTGATCATTACTGCCTCTACCTAACTGGAGAGCTGGGAGATTAATACGTCAAAAGGCAGAATGTTTCAGGCTCCCTTCTCTCAGTACCCACAACGGAAACCACCATTCTGACCTCTATTATCATAGGTTAACTTCACCTTTTAACAAGATAGAAGTCTTCTTCTTCGCAGCTGCCCACTGTTTTTAAGACTAATTGACTCATATTTTAGTGACAGGGCAAGCTTTTCAACAACGTAATCATCTGAATAAGAGGTTTTACAATACCCACACATTTGATTTATTAATCCCTTAGCTGTGGGATTAAATGGAGCCATGAATGATAATGCTGTATCAGCTTTGTCACATGTACTATTTATAACTGTAAAAAATGAAAATCCGCACAATTTATGACTGTCAGAAAATGAATAAATTAATTGTAGTGTGCCCATGTATATAGAGCTTTATGGAGCATTTAAGTTCAAGATTATTGGAACATACTTAATGGCCTGTCAGAAGCCTCAACATGTCAACTGAGAAGGCAATATGAGATCTCGGATCAGAAACTATTCAAAAATCAAGAGCTGTGGCAAGGAAATTTGGCAAAATGAACTTCACTGGTGTTGAAAAGTTTTGCTTGGTGAAAGGCATTGTTAAAGGGAAACTCTGTAGACTGGAAGAAGGCATTTGTGATTCCCAGTCTAATTTCTAATAGAAATTATATCCAAAGCATACAAATAATTCTTAAGTCCAGCAGTAAGAAAATGACCAATCACATGTTAATAATGGCAGAAGGTTTGAATAGACGTGGTAGTGAGGAGCACATAGGAAAGGAAAACAACACAGGAAATGATACCTGTAACTTCTAGCTTCCCTACTTGGACATGGAAAGACGTTAGAGGGTAATTCCCATCTGACAAGAAGAAAATGCTGAGTCAACTGAAGATGGGCAGTTCTTAGAACTACTAGGGCTCTTCAAGGCAACCAGAGCAGATGGATGCAGAGAACCAAGCTTGTCGGGAGCAGGGTCAAAGGGACAAACCACCTGTTAGGGAGATTAAGCTTCAGCTGGCAAATGGCTGGGTCTTGAAAAATGGAACCGTACACTGCACAGGATAAGGAGGGGAGTCCCAACTCATGTATAAATTTTATTTCTAGGAGCTCTACCAGGTTTACAGAATGAAAATCACACAAATATTCTCTCATACCTCTAGTAAGGGCAGTAGAAATGGCCATTTTGAAATATATTCAGAAGAAATGCTGCCATCCTTCAAAAAATAGTGCTAGAAAATTCAAGGTATGCTGCTGGGGGAGAAAAGTAATCATCAGTCTTACTCAGCTATGAATCCTGCAATAATGACTGGCCTGACAATGGCACTGTTAACAAGGACAAAACCCTAAGACTAGGTAAGTCATAGGCCCTAGGGTAGAACTAAGTGGACATAGAATTAAACTAACCCCTAAAGATTTATTATTGTACCCATAGATAAACACACTTCTGAACCCTCACCAGAGAAGCTTCTTTTTGTGGCAGATGATGACTAACATAAAAACTCACAAATGGTCAATATGCAAAGAATAAGACTGTGGAGTGCTCAGCCCTAAATGTGACATCTGCATCACATCCCCTATTCCTAAGGTTCAGGGATCCTTGCAGAAGAGGGGCTGGAAAAATGGTAAGAGCCAAAGGCAATGGATGACTACAGAGATATAAGAAGAAATTTGTACATATACACTAACATTGGCAGTGACAGTGTACACAAGATCAAGTCGGTCTGGAAGTTCTACCTCCAGCTGAAGAGCAATTAGCAACTGATGGCAGCCAGGAAAGGGAGAGTCAGCTTTCTCTGGGGATGTAGCCCATGAGAGACTATTCATGTTCCAGTAGCTGACCCTACACACACTCATATACTCAGTGTCACTCAGTGGGCCTCATGGGTTCAAAAAAAGGAGAAGAAAAAACATGAAACTGGGAGAGACTCATAGTGTTGGACACAGGAGCAATTGGAAGGAAGGGCTTGGAGATAGGTTTTGTTAAAACACAACGTATGCATGTATGAAATTCTCAATATATAAATAACATGCTCTGCTATTCCAGAACCTAGTCTACACAGGGAATGGGAAACACCCAGTCAGAAGAATCATTAGGCTTCTGTGAAGTAGAAAGGGGCAAGTGCTGAGGGCCCAGGTTGAGAGCAGTCAGTGATTGAGACCTAATCATACCTTGCCACCACATCTACAGGGAGTCTTTCCAGAATGCCAGGGGATGACTGCTAAAAGAGAAGCAACACGCAGGTATTCATATAATAAAGACTTTCTAGAGATACCCCGTCTCACTCTTAGATAAACAAAAACCCTAAAGACGGATTTACCTCAGTTCCTGTCACCAAGTACACTGTACCTGATTTTGACAAAGTGTCACAAACATGCCAAAAGGCAAGAAATACACAGACTTTGGGAGGGAGGAACAAGCCAGGGAACTTGATAAAGACATAGCAGAAAATCTGAAGTCATTGCACTCAGAACTTATAATTATTATGAGCAACATTTTAAGAGCTAAATCTGAAAAATAAACAAGAAAATGTCAGCAGAAATAGGGAAACACTAATAAAAAACCAAAAAGATATTCTAAGGATCAAAACACCCTGACAAAAAATAACAACATCATCCAGGGGCTCGCCAGCAGAGTGGGCAGAGCCAAATAAAGAATCAGCAAGCATAGGGATGGGCACATAGAAGTCTCCAGAACTGAGACTGCAGAGAGGAAATAAAATGGGATATTCCAGAATTCTGAAAGACAAATGCTGAAAGTACATATGCAAAGTGAGGATCTCAAAGGGAAGGAAGGAGAAAGGAGAAGGAAGACATGTGAAGCATTAGCCATTGAGAATCTTCCAGAACTAATGACAGATGCCAACCATATGGCAGGTGAAGACTTCATTACATCCTCTTCAGTAACTCACAGATCTGGGAGGACAAGCATCAGGGCTAGATGACCTGTGCAGCGTCACTGATCATCTGGATTTAATGTGATTCTAGCTGACTTTTACATAAGGTTTGATTCAACAGAAACTGAAAACAAAATACACATTCTCTTCAACAATTGTGCAACATTTACAAGAGGACTCGTAAATATAAAAGAATAGAAACTGCGTAACACACGCTTCCCAGCCATGATAGAATTAAACTGAAGGGCAGTAAAAGAAAGAGGGAACGTCTCCAAATACTTGGAGATTAAACTGCGTGGTTCTAAATAATGCATCAACCCAGCAAAAGATCTCAAGAGAAAATTGAAAATATCTTGTACACAGTAGAAGTAAAACACAACGCAGTAAAATTTGTTAAACGGAGCAAAAGCAGTAATTAGAAGGAAATGTGTAAAATTGAATGAAAGTAGAAAATAAGAAGGATCTAAAATAAACAACTTAAGCTTCCACTGGACAAAAGCAGAAGAAGAAGAGTAAATGTAAACCCCCAGGAAGCAGAGGAAAAGGAGGAAGAACAAGGGCAGAGAACAGGAAAACAAGAGGAAAACCAATGGAACCAAAGTCTGGTCCATTAAAAGAACAACAACAACATCATCAATAAATCTGTGGCTAGGACAACCCAAAGAAGGCAAAGGCACAAATTACTACTCTCAGAAACACAAAAAGGGCCATCACTACCACTCCTCTAAACACTATAGACAATAATGACATGGTATGATGAGCTCTTCGTCCAAATTTTGAAGCTTAGGAAAAAAGTCAGTTTCTGGAAACACACACTACCAATGCTCACATAAGGAAAAAGAAATAACCAGACATCCCTCTATCAGTTGCAGAGTTGGATAAACAGCAATTCTCCAACCCAGAAAGAACTAAGACCTCTCAAATGGGTGCCTAGTAAGTCCCACTGGATATTTGAGTAATAAATAATTGCGCAACACCTTGTTCCAAAATACAAAAGCAGAGAGAACATTTGCAAATTCACTGTCTGAGGCCAAGAAGATCTGAATAGACAGCTTTTCAGGGCTTCCAGTCAGAAAGAGTTCATACTGCCACCTTCTATTCTTCCCAACCTAACATAAGCCAGATGACAAATCACAGTAGAAGAAAAGCGTGGACCAGCAGAAGATCACACATGAGACCCAGGAAGGTAAGTGCAGACTGCCTTAGCAAAACCCAACATGTTTAAAAGTTACATGACACAAAATTTATTCCATGCAGGAAAGGCTGGGAAGATAGCTGAGTGGACATATGCTTGCTGCCCAAACATGAGGAACAGAGTTGGGGTCTCCAGCACCCTCATAAGAAGGCGGACATGATGCTATTGGTCTGTAACTCTAGAACTTCAGGAGCAAAGTAGACACAGGTGCATCCTGGGTCCTTGCTGGCCAGCTGACATGGACAGCTCCAGATTCAGTGAAGAGACCATATCTCAAAAACCAAGGTGGAGAAGTGATTGAGAATATCACCAAGTCAATTTTCAGCCTTCACATATACTTGCACAAGTGAGCACACTCACGCATGCGTGTGCACCACACATGAATCACACACGAGTACACAAGCTAAATCTTTCTTAAAAATTAAAAATTATATGGTAATCTGTCGCATCAATCAGCTAAAGGACAAAAGATCCCATGATGCTATCAACAGACACTGAAAAGCTTTTAACAAAAGTACACACGAAAGTCCATATCCATTTGAGGTTGTGAAACCAAAAATACTTCTTAACCCATTGGGAAGAGAGGGAAGCTTCTCAAGCTAAGAAACATCTACAAAGACCTGCAGCTGACTCCACATTCACTGCTGATAAGGTTCTCATAGGACTGAGATTTGCAGAGCAAGGATGCTCCCTCTCACTGCCACAGTGTCACATCAGTGGGAGTCCTGGCTGACTCATTAACACAGACAAGAAAGCAATAAGTGCATGGATAGGAAGAAAGAAGTCAAGTTGCATTCAAGAAAAACATGATTGACTTTTACAGAAAATCACGAAGAATCAACAATAGGAATAAAGCAACACTCTTACAATTAATTTGTGATCACAGAAAGGTTGCAGAATATGAGGTTATGGTGTAAGATTCAATAGCTTTCTGCTTGATCTGTAATGGACAGGGAATTAATGGCATTATATCATTTATAGTACTACTAAAAATCATGTACATAGGACTTAACCATAGGGAAACTGTGTGATATACACAAGAAAAGCTACAAACCTCTGTGAAAGGAGAAAGAACTCAGTCAATGGCCAGATCTCTGTGTTCCCAGGTAGGAGACTCAATACTGTCAGACTCTAAGCTCTTCCCCAGATGACCTCTTCATTCAACAATTTCGATCAAAATCCCACCAAGTTCTCTGATGGATATTGACAAACCGGTTCTAAAGTTTACACAGAGAGGCAAAAATACCCAGATGAGTTAACATAACACTGAAAAATAAAGTCAGAGGACTCACATTATCTGACCTCAAGACTTATCACACAGTTGCAGTCATCAAGATGCCATGGGACTGACGATATAATAGAAAATAAATCAATGGGACAGAAATAGATTCACACAAATTATCTTTGAAAACCAGTAGAGGCAATTCAAGGGAGAATTTACAGCAAATGGATCTGTAAGGACTTGGTGAACACACAAAAAGAAAATGGATCTAAATGTAGACCTCATGCTTCTCATGGAAATTAATGTGAAATGAATCATAGACCTATGACCTTTCACAGCTTAAAATTCAAACTATACAGTACTATGTGACCTCCATTGGTTTTAAAAGACAGAGTACATATGAAATTGGGAGAAAATAGTGGTGGGGAGATGGGGCAGGGTTATTGGAAGGGAGGGAATGGGATGAGAATTTGACCAAAACAAATTATATGCATATATGAAATTCTTAATCAGCAAAGAGACAACTTCTAGGAGATGGGAGAAAATAAGTGACTTGGATTTGATGATAACTTTATAGACACAACATCAAAAGCATGCACAAGTAAAATAACTGATAGATTAGATTTCATGAAAACCAAAACTTCCACTCCAAAAAAAGATGCTGTGGAGAAAATGACAAGTCACAGAATAGGAGAAATTATTTGCAAAACATATATCTGAAAAGGAACCTGTATTTAAAATACGTAGAGAATTCTTCTTAAAAGTCACCTACAGAAAGGTTAGAATTTGACAATAAAAAAAATAATGGGCAAGATCCAAAGGCAGCAACATACATCAGCTGCACTTCTGGACAATAGCAATGAGTGGTTTGAAAAGGGAATTTGGAAAACAATTACATTCACAATAGTTTCTAAACAAAAGAGAATTAAGAATGAAGCAAGAAGGCGCAAGGACTGTACAGTTGGGGAAACACTGTGAAAATAAAATAAAGAGGATGTAAGGGAAGGAAAACACACTCTGGGTTCATGGGTCAGAGGACAAATTTGTTAAGATGTAAATACTTCCTAAAGCAACTCAAATCCCTGTCCAAATTCCAGTGACATGTTCAGCAGAAACAGAAGGCCACATCCTGAAATCCACTTAGATTATCAATGGACACTAAACAGTCCCTATCATCTTGAATTCCAAAATCTGCTACTAATCCGCAGTAACAAAAACAGTGTGATGTTGACATAATAATAGACATAGACCAGTGAAACAGAACAGAGATCCCAGAAATAAACCCTAGCAATATGGTCCAATGACTTTTAAGAAGAATGTCAAGAGTATTCAATTGTTTTCCCAAGAATTGGTTCTGGGAAAATTGGATATTCTCATACAGAAGAATGAACTTGGGCCCTTTCCCAGTACTGTATGAAAACTTAACTCAAAATGTACCAAAGAAATAATTTGAGATCTAAAACAGACAGCGTGGTCTTAGAAGACAGCATCGTCATGATGCTGGGATTAATAGTGACTTTCTGTGTATGGCTCCCAAGTCACAGGTGACAACAAACAAAAACTATGCAAGTTAGACTTCATGGTAACTAAAAAGATGTTGGCATCAAAGGACAGTATCAGCAAAGTGAAAAGGCAATGCAGCAAAAGGGAAGAAGTACTTGCATATCCCAATGACTTTGTACCCAGAATAAAGACACTGCAACTCAACAACAAAAATTAATGACTTGATTCAAACATGGGCAAAACACTGCTCCAAAGAAAACACACCAACAGCGGATAAGTCCATGAAAATATATTCATCACCAGTAAACATTAGAGAAATGGAAACAAATGTTGTGATGAGTGACTGCTTCCCATCTAACTAAGATGTCTACTAGAGAAGACTGCAACGAGTGTCTCAAGGATGTGGAGGGAATGGAGCTTTGTGTGTGGCTGCTGAGAATGTCAAATAGGACAGCTCTGTGGGAAGACTAGTTCCTAAAATAAACAAGTACATGATTACCATAGCGTTCAGCAATTCCACTTCTGGATATTTACTCAAAGAAATTAAAAATGAGTATTGGTGAGACACTTGCCAATCCAAGCGCATTGAAGTGCTATTTACAACTGAAACATGGGAACTAGCTAGATGCTCATGAATGGATGAGCACACTGTCGCACGCTTAGTGTGCAATCTTACAAGGTCTAAAAGAAAGAAAGAAATTGTGATATGTGCAACAATACAGAAGTCCCTTGAGGACATAATTCTAAGCAAAATAAGGCAGTTGGAGAAAATTTAAATACATTGTGTGTCCGCTTACATGAGGTGGAGAAGTTGAAATCACAGAAGGGGTAAGTGTTACTGTTGGGGGATACTGCAACGGGTGAGATCACTCAGTGGGTGAGATCAGGGTGGTTTCCCAGGGTCAGGGAGCAGGTGGGAATGGGGTTGGTTTATTGAGCATAGAATGTTGCTCACAAAACAGAGTCACAGAGACTGATTGCAAGTCCATGTGAACTGTATACTTCATGGTTACAAATATAATTTTATTATATTTGTGTGTGTGTGAAAACAGAAATCAATTTTCAAAAAAGTAGGAAGTGAGCTATTAAATTACAAAAGACATAGAGGAATCTTACAGCAATATTGCTCAGTGAAAGGATCCAGCCTGGAAGTGCTGTAATATAAGATTCAATGGTGATAATGCATGAATGATAAGAGGCAGGTGAGGTCAGCAATTTGCAACCCAGTTTCCCTTCACATCTTCGTATGCCCTCCCATTCATTGTGCGTAGTGAAGGGCTTGCTTCGGGAGGCCATTAGCAAACAGACCCAAACTTCCAGGATCTTCATGAACTCATGGCCTCTCCAAATGATTTCACTTGGGAAGAATCACCTACTTCAGGATCAACTCCACTGCAGATTTCCATCCATTGTAGGATCTCCCCACTGCAGGGATACCCCACTGCAGGGATACCCCCACTAAAGGATCTCTTCCCTATAAGATCAGCTCTTCTTGCCACAGGATCTCACCCACTGAATTATATCACCCGTTGCAGGATTTCCACAACTGAAGGATCCCACCCACTGCAGGATCCTCTTCACTGTAAGATTCCACACTGCAGAATCAGCTCCACCACCAGATCTAGCTCACTGCAGGATCCAGCCCACTGCAGGGTCTTCCATCCCCGCAGAACCCTTCACTGCAAGTGCCCACACACTATAGCATTCTCCCATTGTGGAATCCACTTATTGCAGGGCCACACCCACTATAGGATTAATCCCTCCCATTAGAGGAGCCCATCTACTCAAAATCACACCAACTACAGAATCAGTGTTTTTAGGACTTTGAGACTTTCAGACACTGAGGCAAGCATAATGATGCAATTCTGTAAACCCAGCTATTTGGAAGATTAAGACAGTCCATCACAAGTCCAAGGCCTGCCTGTTCCACAAAATTAGTTCAAGGCTTGTTGGGCAACTAAGTTAACCCTATTTCAAAAGAGAAAGAAAGAAAAAAAAGAAAGGAAGGAAGGAGGGAAGGAAGGAAGGAAGGAAGGAAGGAAGGAAGGAAGGAAGGAAGGAAGGAAGGAAGGCT
>CABHPQ010174096.1:17358-28565 GCA_902168405.1 Peromyscus aztecus | reverse complement strand
GAGAGAGAGAGAGAGAGAAAGGAAAGAAAGGAGTGCTGGTCAGGTCATGTAGTTGCAACATAATGGTAGAGTGCATGCCTAGCATGTGCAAGGCTAGGCCTAACAGGTACAACATGATTTAAAAAAAAAAAAAACGAAGGAAGGAAGGAAGGAAGGAAGGAAAGAAAGAAAGAAAAGGAAAAGAAAGAGATTGGCAAACTCTGGATCCTGTCATTCCTCCAGGATTATTTGGAACCCACCTGGGTTCTAAGGAACCCACCTTCTTTAGGGTTGCAGTGCCTATCTGCAGCCTCCTGGCACCATCTAAGAGGCAGATCCTGGCTTCTCTTTACTCCACTGTGACTTCTAGTTTCTGTTCTTTCTTCCATACAGATGTTTTTTCTATTTCATAGAAACGAGAACCCCTTGTCCAGTGATATAATTTCCTCCACACTGCTGTGCTCAGCTGTCTACCTTTTCACCTCTGTTTCATGGTCTAAACTGCCAGTAGACAGAAACTGGACAGCTTCCTTCCAGCTGTGAGGAAATCACCCCGGGGTCTGATGCCTACTCAGCACAGCCCAGAGGATCTTCATCCTTCCTTCGACAGGATCCTAGCAAGTTCCCTGCTCCTTATAAATAGACAGATGGGGCCTCCAGAGGAGCAGAGATTGTGACACTAACTCCTGAAGCCTCCAGCTTTCATTCCGAAGCCTTTGACCTCAACATGAAAATCTCCACCGCACTTCTGTGCCTGCTGCTCCTAGCTGCCACCATCAGCCCACAGGTGTTAGCTGGACCAGGTAAGGCTTTTCCTTTCCCAATCTCGCAGCACAACTCAGAGTTGCTGTGGGGTCTGCACTTTTAAGATGGAGAGACTGGGACTGCAGGAGAAGTTAGAAAGAGCCATTGTGTCCCAGCTAGCCAGAGAGCCAGAACCAAGTGTTCAGACCACTGAGACCAGGCCCTGGGATGTCTCATGACATCAACCCTGGGAAAAGATGCTGTGTGCAGCCACTACAGATACTGCCCTAGCCTTCTTGGGAGAAGTGGCCCAGAAGTGGCCCTGTAGGTGAGAAGGACATCTCAAGCAATAGAAGAGTGACAGGAATTAAAGCTGGAAGAAGCACTCTGGGGTCGTGGTCCAGAGAGGTTTCTAGAACACCAGCCACATGTGGACACTGGAGAGGCTTCTTAGCGTAAGAATAGGTTGACTCTAAGCCCACAGCAGCAAGGTGAGGGACAGGAAGTTCTTAGAACTTACTTTCCTGTGTCAGAAATTGATGAGGTTTATTTTTTCTCTACACAGTCAATGGCTAGGACATATTCTGTAAGTGACTGGGCTCTAGATACAGAACTCGGGAGTCATGACTCTTAAGGACTACCCAGCCTTCTCCTTCCTTTGTGAGAGCACCCTGCAATGCCTCCTAATTCTCTTTTCCTTTGCAAAATTATTTTCAGATGCAGTGTTCGTCCCAGTCACCTGCTGTTATAAGATGACTAATCAGAAGATCCCAGTGCGGAGGCTGAAGAGCTACCAGAGAATCACCAGCACCCAGTGTCCCTGGAAAGCTGTGATGTAAGTAGTCTGTGCCCAGCACACCAAGCCAATTTCCTATCTGAGGAGTAAGAGAGAGAGAAGTCTGGACTCATGGCCATGAATCAAACAAATAGATTGTCTTACCCACCTGGTCCTTTCTTCACCTAGGAAAACTAAGCCCGTTAGAGAATCCACAAATTTCCATCAGTTTGGAGAGACTGTACCCCATTCATTTAGGCAGGAGATTAGAGAGATTCAGCTAGGAGAGCAAGAACAGGACTCCTCCCAAGTCTCCTTTCTTTCAATTTTCTCGATCTTCTCTCCTGACTCTTCATCTATGGACAAGTGGAGGAGGCTCTGTTCTGGGCCATGCCCTGAACAGAACCCACGGAGCACTTTGCCTAACCATGCCCTCTCCCAACAGCTTCAAGACCATAATGGATAAGGAAATCTGTGCTGACCCCAAGGAGAAGTGGGTTGAGAACTCCATAAAGCACTTGGATCGGAAGTCTCAAACTCGGCATCCTTGAACCTTCATGTCTAGGCTGAGAGCCCCATGGAAATCTTCTGTATTTTCCCCTAACCTTTCCCCATGGGCAGTGCGATGGTAATTTATTACAACATCTAAAGAGAGATGCTTTTAATAATTTAAAACATAGACTTGCTTAAATAATATTTAATGATATTTAAGTTATATTTTGGCCAAATAAACTGAATTTAATTTACAAATTGTATATTTATTTTTATATGAACTCAGTTAAATTATTAGCAAAAATGTCAGTGTTCTCCCTCCCACCTGCCTGTGGGACTTTGAGATCCCACCCATGGTGCATCAGCACTATGCAAGCTTTTGTATTCTTGGGGAATCAGTGTTTCTTTGTGTGAAGTGTGCGCTCCCTACTGCTGTGTTCAGCGTTATTATATGGCTGTGGTGTTTTCAAAGGAAAATACATATGTGTTTTTAATTACATTACTCTAATTTTGGGTCCTGTTAAGATGAAAGGGAAAACCCCACAGTAGTGGGTGACAGAGTGTAGAAATGTCTTTCGGCTAGGCTGGACTCCCCTGAGGTTGAGGATAAATGTGGCAGGATATGCCAGGCCCCTCTAGTCCTCTAGCTCCAGCCCTCCCATTACCTGCCCTTGTCCATGAGCTTCTCTACGCCTATTTCTTTTCTCATCACACCTATCTTTTTACAGAGTCCCTTTCATGACCTTGTGCAACAGTCAAGGGACTTTTCTCTGTGGGTTTTCCCATGTAATAAATTCAGAAGCCCAGAGTAGTAACATGTTAAGAGTGAAGCCAGACCAACAAGAAAAGCTAGACATCTATGTCCCACATCTATTTTTGGATTTTTTTTAGGAGGATGGCTCTCCAACACATCTGCAGTGGACATGATAGTCTGCCCATGCACAGTGCTCTTCTGAGCTCTCCAGGACAGAGGGGAGGGGACTGAGCCAGAGAAAGGAATCTAGCCAGCTGCATGCCCCAACGCTGGGGGAATTGGTGGTAGGCACTAGAAAGGAAACGTTGCTGCCTTATTGTAGGGGCTCTTGGACTTCAGGGTGGGAAAGCAGTAAGAACTCAGTAAGTGGTCTCAAACTGTAAGGACAGGGACACACTGAGAGGCAGGAAGAAAAGGGGTTCTCAGGTCTGAGCACAGGATGCCAGGATGCCGTGAGGAAGGGCGGCACTGTAATGGTAAAGGAAGACCTCAACAGTCTAAGCTAGGTGCTAGCAAGGGTGAAATCAGAAATAACAGGACAGAACAATGCTATGTAGACTGCTGTAGAAGGGAAACAAAGGACCCTAAATATGAATCCATCCCTTACAGCTTCACACAGCAGTTATTTAAGGGGCTGGCAGTTCTTAGACTTAAAATTAATTTAATTGTGTTATGGACTGAATGTCTGTGCTGCTCCAAGATTCATATTGGAATCTAGTCTTAGCCACTTGGGTTGACTGTGTGTACCATATGAAGAGAGTAAGGTTACTTGCTTTACAAGTCAAGACAGAAGGCCCAAACAACATAGCATGGCCACTGGTGAGGCAACCTGGCATCATCAAAACACAGAAGAGAGTCAGAAGGAAATGTGCTGTGTGTCAAAGGGGCCAGGCACATAGAATGACTGCGATGATTCATCTCTGTATCTTCAAACCACTCCTAGCATCAATTCTTTTACAAGGGTAGAGCTCCCAACACCAAAGTTTCCTTCATCTCGGCCCCTATACTTAAAGGCTCCTCCACCATCTCACCCCCACCTTGCTAGGTAGGGGCCAAGCTTCCAGCATGTATCCATTGAGGAGAGTCACATACAAACCATAGCATGCATTGTGGTGTGCTTAAGAGGCAGGGCCTTTGGCAGATGATGGAGTCAAAAGAGAGATGTCTGCCTTCCTAAGTGATATTCATGTTAATAAAAGAGGCTGGAAGGGGGAGATTGTTTTGCTCTCTCTCCATGGGAGAACACACAGAAGGTGTGCAGAATCAAAGCAGAGCAAGCCGTTGCCAGACACCAAATCTGCCGGGACCTTATTTTCAGCATCACCAAATCCAGAATTTGAGCAATCGATCTCTCTTCTTAGAAGTTATTTTGTCTAAGGTATTATGTTTAGTAGTGGGAATAGACTAAAATAATCGTTACAGTGTGATATGAAATGTCCTTCCTAGGCTCACGTGCTTGAACACTTGTTCCCTAGCCAGACATATTTGAGGGAGATGGTACAACCTTTAGGGAAGGAAGATAAACTCTAGAAGTGAGTGACATGGAGCAGGTCATGGGAGGTTATAGCCCACCATGCTTCCTGTCTGCTGCTGAAGTATGTCCAGACCCAAGCTCCTAAAAATATGGACCAAGCTGTTCTTATCACAATGCCATCCAAAGGCTGTGATGGACTGTGCTCTCTGGAAGTGTGAGACAAAAAGAAATGCATCCTCCTTAGGTATTTCTGTCAGGTATCATAGAGAGGTTTCAGAGAGAGAGAGAGAGAGAGAGAGAGAGAGAGAGAGAGAGAGAGATCGATCAGTGGGTAAAGTGCTCTGTCCACTGAAAGGACCTGAGTTCAGATCCTCCAGCTTCTAGATAAAGAACCAGCTATGATAGCACCCATCTCCAACTCCAGTGACAAGAAGATAACTGCTAGAGGTAATCTTTGTGCTTCAGTCCCAAGGACAATTCCTAAGAGCTCATGAGCATCCATTAAAAGGTAAGGACTCCTCTTCCTGGCATTCTCTCCCTCCCAGCTACTTATTTCTGTGGCGTATGTGTTTGTATATGTCTGTGTGCAACATAAACCTAAATCAAGCAGAAGATTGAAAGGAAAACAAGAGTATAGGTAAATAAAAATCCATGAGACCAAAGTCGGGTCTTTGAGAAGAACAATAAAAGCAGTAAACCGTCATCTAGAACAGCCACATGAAATGAACAAAGGCGTAAATTACTACTGTCAGAAATGCAGAGGGACTATCCCTACTACTGCCAAAGACAAGACGGACCAGGGAGAATAAAAGATTAGTAAGAACTCTAGGTCCAAACCTTGAAAGCATAGAAAAGGCTATTCCATTTCTTGAAATACACACTGTGCCAAAACTCTCATAGAGAAATAGGGATAATCAAGATATGTCTATATCAATTATGTAAATTGGATAATAATAGTCTTCCAGCCCTGAAAGCACAACGACCTCCCAGCAGATTATACCCATGAATTCTATTGAGCACTGAAGCTGTAAATGATGCCCAGGCTCAACAATTTGTTCCAAAACAGAAAAGCAGAGTGAGCACTTGAAACTTCCCTCTCTGAGGCCAGGAAGATCCATATAGACAGAGACATGCTGTGCTGAGATGACCAGCAAGAAGAGTCAATATTGTCATCTGTTTCTTCTTCCTGATCCATTAGAAGCCACATAGTATATCAAAGAAAAGAAAAGTATCAGCAAGGTATACCCTGAATGCCCCCTAGCCACCTAGCCCAGCTGAAATGGCCATCTCCAGGCTCATGGAAGATACTCTGTCACAAAGAATGAGTTGCAGATGTGATTGAGGAAGACATCCCAATGTCAACCTCTAACCACATACAAATCCACAGGTCAGCACAACCACACATGCATTAGCAAGTACCAATATAACACATACACACACAAACACACACACACATGTTCACACACACATACACACACTCACATACAAACACACAGGAAATGCACACACATGCATACATATGAATAAGATCTTAAAACTTAAAAACTATTCAAATATTCATTATTGTAATCTTTCACATCAATCAGCTGAAGGAGGAGAGGTCACATGATATTTTCAATAGACACTGAAAAGCATTTAACAAAAGTGCATAACCATCAGGGTTCTAAAACAAAAAATACATCTCAACACACTTGGAACAGAAGGAAGCTTCTTCAACCTAATAAACATCCACGGTGACCTGTAGTGGATTCCATACTCACTGCAGATGCTGTTCTCTCAACACTGAGACTAGCAAGGATGTTCCCTCTCACCTCCGCAATGTCACATCAGTGGAAGTCCAGACTGACTCATCAACACAGACAGGGAAACAGAGAGACACATAGATGGAAGGACATTAAGTTGCCTTTAAGAAAAAACATGATTGACCTTTGCAGAGAATCAAGGACAGATATAAAAATAAAACTCTTGTAATTAGTTCGTGATCACAGAAGGATTTCAGAACTGACACAGAATATGGGTTGGTGGGTAAAGCATTTGGTGCTCAAACATGAGACCCCAGTTGGATCCCACAGCTCCCACATTAAGAAAAAAAACCAAACAGGTGTGGTAACATCCATATGCAATGTAAATTCAGAGGTAGGAGGCAATGGGTAGATTATGGAGCCTTGCTGGCTAGTCAGCCTACCAAAAAACAGCAAGATCCAGGGTTGGGGGAGAGACCATGTCTAAAACAATAGAATAGGAAATGATTAAGATATCCAACTTCAACCTCTGGTCTTCATATGGGTGTCCAACCACTGTCTCCCAACATGCATACACATACCCATCAATCACACACACACACACACACACACACACACACACACACACACACACACATTTGCACGCAAACAAAGGTCACAGAGCACAAAGACTAATAATGTCTAAGATTCAACAGCCTCCTGTATATCAGTAATGAACAGTTCAAACTAAATTTAATGATTCTACATCACTTATATTAGCAACAAAAAGCAACTACATTGGACTCAGTCTAAGGGAAAATGTACACTATTTATGAGAACAACTACAAACCTCTGTGAAAGGAGAAAGAACTCAGTCAATGGCCAGATCTCTGTGTTCCCAGGTAGGAGACTCAATACTGTCAGACTCTAAGCTCTTCCCCAGATGACCTCTTCATTCAACAATTTCGGTCAAAATCCCACCAAGTTCTCTGATGGATATTGACAAACCGGTTCTAAAGTTTACACAGAGAGGCAAAAATACCCAGATGAGTTAACATAACACTGAAAAATAAAGTCAGAGGACTCACATTATCTGACCTCAAGACTTATCACACAGCTACAGTCATCAAGATGCCATGGGACTGACAATATAATAGAAAATAAATCAATGGGACAGAAATAGATCCACACAAATTATCTTTGAAAAGTAGCAGGGACAATTCAAGGAAGAAAGGATAGAATTTTCAGCAAACCGTACTGTAATGAATGTGAAAACTGTAAAAGAGAAAATGAACTTAGAGACAAACCTTTTTTTTTTTTTTACAAAAAAAAATATATAAATGAATCATAGATGTAAGTCTATTTACTGCTTAAAATTCGAAAGTATATAACTTGGAGAAGGTAAAGCTGGAGAAATTGTATGTGACTGTCCTAGTTACTTTGTTGGGACAAAATATTCTGCGGAAAGTGCTACCCAAGCACAAGGCATTGACAAATGCACGTTAAGGGCTAAAGGGTTTGTTTCAGTCTGGAGTTTCAGAGCATAGACAGTTCATCATGGTGGAGCAGGTGTAGTGAGAGGACAATGAGGCTGGCCAGTAAGAGTCTAGGAGCAGAGAGTCAAGAGGAAGTGGGCCTGGCTAAAGGCTGCCCCCCAGTCATGCACCTTCCACATGCAAACCTCAGTCTTGTAACGTTTCTACCTTTCCAAGCAAGACCATAGAAAAAGTTTGGCCCAGACAACCTAAGGAAAAGACCCACCATATGTGTTCTTATTTGCTTTCTGTTCCCATGATAAACACTGACCAAAAAAAAAAGCCATTTGGCTTGTAGGTTAAAGTTCATCGTTGAGAGAAGCCAAAGCAAGAACTCAAGGCAGGGACTGAAGCATAGACCATGGAGGAACACACCTACTTGTTTGCTCACCCTGGCTAGCTCAACTGCCTTTCTTCTACAGCCCAGGTCCATCTGTCTAGGGATGACACCAACCACAGGGGGCTGGATCCTTCTACATCAATTAGCAATGAAGAAAATGCCTCCCAGACATGCCCACAGACTAATCTGATGGAAACAATGCCTTATTTGAGGTTCCCTCTTGCCAAGTGTGCCGAGTTGACAACAGAAGCTAGAGAGATATTCCACCCTTTGTCGACATTAATGTAACCTTTCCTTTCCTGTTTGTCCCCAAGATTAAATTTAAAAACCATAATATAAAACATAGTATAACTATAAAAGTAGTATAATCTTTAAAAAAAATTCTAACAGTATATCTTTGAAAGTTAAATGTCTCTTAACTGCAGGTTAATTTAAAATCCAAATTAAGCTATTTATTTTCTTGTTCCAAGAGATAAGAATCATTGCATAGTTAAAATCACGTCAAACTAAACAAAAATTCAACAGTGCAGTTATCTCAGTATCTGACATCAGGGACTCATTCATGATCTTTTGAGCTCCAAAGAATGTGGGCAGTTCCGCTTCTCCAACTCTGCCATCTGTAGTATACACAGAATGTCTGGAAGGCACATGCTGGCTTCATTCCACACTTGCTGCTATCCTTGGTGGTCATACCATGATCCTGGAATCGCTAATATTTTGGTGTCTACACTGAAACAGAGACCAGTTGTCTCTCTCTGATCTCATCAAGGTCAACAACCCTCCCACATGGTATTAAGCCTCAGCTTTTCTCCACAGCTCCTTCATGCCTGAGGTTTCCAGGAGACTCCAACCCTGTCACACAGTGTCAAGCTTCAGCTGCTCTCCATGGCCCATGCTTTTATGCCCCAACATTGACTTCTTGGATGAATGTGGATGAATTCTGATTGGTCTTGGGCATCCCTTGATAGTTCATGGTCCACTGGTTTAATCTGAATTATTGGTTATTAAAATCCTATTCTTTTGGGTGTCCTTTTGTAGTTCAGCACACTCTGCTTATGTTTTTTTATTTCTGACCACTGAGTTTGGTCAGTTGCTAGCATTCAACTTTCTTCACTGACACTCTTCTGTCAATGCAAAACTAAAAAGAGAAACAAAAACCACAACTCTCACCACCAAAGGAATACGAGTTAGGTATAAGTGACCATGACCCAGGCATACAGAATTATGTCACCTCAAAGTCCATTGTCTAAGGTGGTAACAGTTTGATGAAGGTTTTATAGCATCAGAGCAAAGAAACTCATAAATACAGACGATTTTGCAATACATGGACAGAAACATGAAGTAAATGGTTACAGCGAAGTGGAGACACTTCTGCTGCGGGCCTTAGATGCTGTCTGACAGTATTCGTAGATTTTTAGCTGATGGAAATCAGAGTTCTGGGAAGCTGATACATTCCAAAAGGTTTCCATCCGTCAGTCACAGGATATCAGGTCCCACACAGACATGGGGAAGCAGTGGTTATATGGATGCTAAAGACAGTTCGAGGCAAATTGTAATTAGGCTCTAGACTTGCAACATTTCAACCTCTCCACAGTCATTAAGTCTAACCAGTTAACCAGCTTTACAGAAGGTTTAGCTGATGGTGCAATATCTAACTCAAGAAAAGAGACAATGTTTAAAAGCTGCTGTCTAGCATTCCAGACAGTCTTATGATTAATTACACTAACTCAAACTTGAAAGTCTTGATAAATGTTTTAAATCCTAGCTAAGAACCCCGTCTTTTTTTTTTTTTCTTTAGTCTTGTGCAATAAAATAAACGATCATAGTTGGCTTTTGGCTTTTTGTTTTGTTTTGTTTTTGTTTATGGAACAAAGTCAATCTGTCCCTAAAATCGCTAAAAAAAAAATAATAATAATAGGACCTGTAGCCAATTCACAATATTACTGTTTTTGGAATGCCTATGTAAGATGTATGTGGGTCTGTGTGCACTCATATATGTGTGCCACACCACAGCACATGGAGTGCATCTTAAATCCAACCAGGAAGTATCTTGCTGTTCCCATAGCATTCACGCCTCTATTGTACCAAGGGGCATGTCTTGCCAGACCAGCGTTACTGTAGCTCTCAGAGACTGATGATGCCTTTTCTCCTCTAGTAGTGTACTTAGCACTTTCAACACTATGAAAGCTAGCTAGCAGGGAGGAAAATTCCAGGTCAGTATTAATGTGACTTCTCTATGTTCTATGACTGAAGTATGTGGTGTCTTCAGCAATAGGGTTTCACTGTCAGGTTCTAGAGAGTAACTAAAAGCAATGGCAATAGCCTGTAATGTGTGGGGGTTTATGAGATTCCACTGGCCAACAACTCCAAAACAAGTAACCCGATCCCACACTGGATTTTTTTATGTATCAGCCTGTGGTACCTAGTAGGGGCTTTGTCCCTGTGTTATAGGGTGACCTCATTTAAACTTTCTTTTATATGTATAAGTATATATTTTAGAAATATTCTGCACTAGTAAATTTCACATGACTTTTTCAAAAAGTTTTTAGTGTTATTTACCCTTCCCAGTTCTCCCATCTCTACCCTGCCCTCCCATCCCCCACTCCATTTGACCATTCCTGTTCCATTATTTCCTTTTCCCACTTTATGTAACTTCATTATATATCTCCTCCTCTGAAAGCCCCCAGTATGGCCCCTTCCTAGTTTCTGGACATCCATGTGTATTCCAAAGGAAACAGAATATATGTAAAGATTCAAAGCTAGCATCCACGTATGAGAGAGAGAGTGATGTTCAGCTCTGGGTTATCTCACTCAAGATGATTGTGTCCAATTCTATCTATTTGCCTATTAATTTCATAGGTTTGTTTTTCTCAACAGATGAATAACAGCCCATTATGCAAATATGCCACATTTTCATTATCCATACATCAATTGGTGGACAATTAGGTTGTTTTCAATTCCTGAATATTGTAAATAGAGCAGCAATGAGCTTAGATGAGCAAGTATCTCTAGAGTAGGATACAGAGGCGTTTGGGCAGATGTCCCCTAAGGTATAGTTAGCATAGTTGGCCTAGAGTGGTATAGGTGGATCATGTGACAGATCAATTTCTAGGCTTTGGAAGAACCTCCACACTGATTTCCACAGTGGTTGCACCAGTTTGCACTCCCACCAGCAGTGAATAAGTGTGCCCTTTTCATCATAGGCACTCCAGCACTTGTTATTGTTTGTTTGTTTGTTTGTTTGTTTGTTTGTTTCTTGTCTTAGCCATTCTTATTGGGGTAAGAAAAATCTCAAAGTAGTTTTGATTTGCATTTCCTTGATGACTACAGCTGTCAAACACACTCCGTGTGTGTGTGTGTGTGTGTGTGTGTGTGTGTGTGTGTGTGTGTGTG
>CABHPQ010174095.1:3387-33955 GCA_902168405.1 Peromyscus aztecus | reverse complement strand
CCCTGTCTAAGAATAATTGTAGACCAATGAGAAGGGTTTGTGGCTCACTTGTATTGTACCCTCTATTCCATCAAGAAGTGACAGCTGTAACCCTCGTGGATTGTAACTATTTTGTCTTTCCCCCTTTTCAGGAGGGACCTGGTGGCCTTAGTCCTTCAGGTGGATCAACGTGCGACATGGGAAAGAAAACCAAGAGGACAGCTGACAGCTCTTCTTCAGAGGATGAGGAGGAGTACGTCGTGGAAAAGGTGTTAGACAGGCGCATGGTTAAGGGGCAAGTGGAGTATCTGTTGAAGTGGAAAGGCTTTTCTGAGTAAGTGCCTTCTTTTCCAGGCATTAGGACTCTGTAGAAATAGAAAACTTTGGTTTATTTGCCCATGAGCTACTGTCTGTCTTTTTCCCATTTACATACTTTCATAAGAATCAAGAAAGGCAGCAGACCACATAGTCTCCCCATTATGGAGCTGATATTTGTCTTGTTTTTGAGGGGTAGTTTAAGGAATTGGTTGGGAACACAGACTTGGGAGCCAGATTTCCTGGGACCAGATTCTTGTTCCACCCTTTAAGATACAGGTTGGTGAGCTGGGCTAATTTCTTTTATTGTTATTATTTTAAAAAATTCTTTTCTTGCTGGGCAGTAGTAGTACACAACTTTATTCCCAGCACTCAGGTGTCAGAGGCAGGCGGATCTCTGAGTTCAAGGCCAGCTTGGTCTACAAAGTGAGTTGCAGGACAGTCAGGGTTACACAGAGAAACCCTACCTTGAAAAACAAAAAAAAATTTTTCTTATTTTGTATGTATGAGTGTTTTGCCTGCATGTATATTTATGCACTGCATTTGTGTTGTCTGGTGCCCACAGTCCAGAGAGCATCAGATCAGCTAGAACAGGAGTTAAATATGGTTCTGAGCAGCCATGTGAGTGCTGGGAACCAAACCATGGCTGTCTGGGAGAGCAGGCAGTGCTCTTAAACACTGAACCATTTCTCCAGTCCATTGTTTAGTTTCATAATCTTTTTTTCCCCTTTAATGAAATAGGGATAAGATGTGGGTATAGCTTAGTAGTAAAGTGCTTTCACCTAGCATGCTCAGGGTCCTGGTTTGATCCTCAAGTATGCCAGGAAAAGATGACAGACAGACAAAACAGGGATAAGACGTAGTACTTAGAGTTCTCAGTGAGTGTGAGTAGACACACTTGTCATTCACTGCAAGTGTGAGCATGTGAGTTTAGATGACTGGAACTCATGTGAAGCCAGGCACGTGCGTCTCTCCCTGTGGTCCTACTTTGAGATGTCAGAGACAAGAGAATCCTTGGAAGCCTGAGAGACAACTAGCCTGGCATACATAGCAGTGAATAACCCTGTGTTTGACCCTGTTCAAACAAGGTAGAAGTCTGGGACCAACAACTGAGGTGGTCTCTGACCTCCAATTATACACACCCACACTCACATGAAAACATGCAGGAATAAACACTTAGTACATATATGTGTGCGCACTAAAAGATTGTTTATATTTTTAATTTGTAAGGGGTAGATTGTGGTGGTATTGTGTTCCCCAAAATATTGTGCACCCTAATAAACTTATCTGGGGTCAGAGAATGGAACAGCCACAATATTAAACATAGAGGATAGGCAGTGGTAGCACACACCTTTTTTTTTCTTTTTTTTCTTTCTTTTTTTTTTTGGTTTTTCGAGGCAGAGTTTCTCTGTGTAGCTTTGCGCCTTTCCTGGAACTCGCTTTGGAGACCAGGTTGGCCTGAACTCACAGAGATCCGCCTGGCTCTGCCTTCTGAGTGCTGGGATTAAAGGCGTGTGCCACCACCACCCGGCAGCACATGCCTTTAATTCTAGCATTCCAGAGGCAGAAATCCCTCTGGATCTCTGTGACTTCAAGGCCACATTGGAAACAGCAAGGCATGGTGACTCGCCCCTTTAATCCCAGGGAGTGATGGCAGAAAGCAGAAAGATATATAAGGCGTGAGGATCAGAAACTAGAAGCTTTTGGCTGGTTAAGCTTTTAGGTTTTTGAGCAGCTGTTCAGCTGAGATTCATTCTGGATGAGGACTGAGAGGCTTCCAATCTGAGGAAACAGGATCAGCTGAGGAACTGGAGAGGCAAGGTAACTGTGGCTTGTTCTGTCTCTGATCTTCCAGCATTCACCTCAATACCTGGCTCCAGGTTTGTTTTTTATTAAGAAGAACTTTTAAGATTTCTGCTACAGTAGATCACTTTCACCTTCTTGGTGTGAGTCAAAGTCTCTTGTTTTGGTTTTGTGCAGCATATCTGAGGCTAGCTGGCCTGTAGCCTTCAGTTTTGTCTTTGCCTCCCATCTTGCAGTGGGAACACCAGCGCATCCAGCTTTTTATGTGAGTTCTGGGGACTGAACTCAAGTCTTCAGACTTAGACAGCAAGTGTATTTACCAACTGAGTCATTTCCATAGCCTGACATCATAGCTTTAAAGTGTAGGGCTTCAGCAGGAGATATATAGCTCAGTAGTAGAGTGTTTGCCTAGTGTATGTGAGGCGTGGGGTTTTGTTCTCTTGGGGTTTTGGTTTTGGTTTTGTTTTTTCAAGGCAGGATTTCACCATGTAACAGCCTTGGCTGCCCTGGAACTCACTCTGTAGACCAGGCTGGCCTGGAAATCAAAGAGATCTGCCTGCCTTTGCCTCCCAAGTGCTGGGATTAAGGGTGTGGGTCACTATCCATTTGGGATTTATTCTCAATACCGCTAAAAGCAAACATAGAAACAAAATGCAACAAAAACAAAAGGTAGAACTAAATTTGCTAAAAGAGTCAATGTTTAGCCAATACTTTAAAGTTAGGCCCCTTTGGGACCTAGTGAAAGTTACTTCATCTCATAATTTAACATTATTCATATGGAGCACTGGACATTTTAGGTAAATGGATTCATGCATAACAGATTACTTAGCATCTCTTTCACCAGAGTACTATTTTTATACAAGGTCTCATAGCCCAGGCTGAATTAGAACTATGTGGCCAGAGATAATATTGAACTTCTAATCTTAATGTTTTTGCTTCCCAAGTGCTGGGATTCTGGGCTACCACACTGGATTTTGTAGCACTTTGTGTATCTAGGCAAGGACTCTTCCCAGCTGAGCTACATGCCAAGCCCTGCTCCATCATCATATTTCTAAAGAATGATAGCACTACTCACCAGGTATGAAAACCATTGAATGTGAGAGAGAGATAGGAAAGCCCTATGAAATAGGAATTTAAATAGTACTTGAAGAATTCCAGGTTGTTCTTAGACTTATCATAAAATCACCGCTAGAAATACTTGTATGTTTGAAAGGAGCTTAAAGCATGCCATTAGTCCGAAGACTCTGGAGGCGGATCTCTGAGTTCAAGGCCAGCCTGGTCTACAGAGTGAGTTCCAGGATAGGCTCCAAAGCTACACAGAGAAACCCTATGGGGGGAGGGAGGGAGAACCAAACCAACCAAGCAAACAAACAAAAAACTATTTGAACTTTTGGTACCTAACATAGATACAGAGGTGAAAGTTGGGGTAGATAAAGCATTGTCATAAATAAATGCCTGAGATTGGGACTAGAGACATGGCTCAGCAGATGAGTGCTTCTTGTTCTTCCAGAGGACTCTAGTTAGGTTCCCAATACCCTTGTACCACGGCTCACAGTAGCCTGTGACTCCAGTTTCAGAGGTCTGATGTTCCCCTATTCTAGCCGCCTCCATCACACATACACCTTTTTACATTTAGTAAAAGAATTTTAATAAAATACTTTTATTTTTATTTTTTTCAAGACAGGGTCTCACTATGTATCTCTGGTTGACCATGGAACTCTCTTTGTAGACCAGGCTAGCCTCAAACTTAAGATACCACCTGTCTCTGCCTCCAGAGTTCTGAGATCAAAGGTATGTGCCACTACACCCAGCAAATAAAATCTTTTTAGGAAACATGCCTGGGATTTCATAAAAGGCTAGGATACATTTTCCTGTCCTCCCTGAGCATGGTCTGTAAGAGAACACACAGCTGTGTGCCAGGCACCCTCCATATATGAACTGTTTCTTCCGGAACCACACATACCGTGGTAAGAGTTTAATTTGTTAGGCAAGTACAAGGTTAACAATAGAAACTAGAGATTTGGCTCAGTTGGTGGAGTGCTTGCCTAGCGTACACTAAACTTTGGGTTTGACCCCTAGCACTGCATACACTGGATAAACCTAGCTGTCAGTGGGTAGAAGCAAGGAAGGTCAGTAACTCAAGGTCATTCTTGGCTACATAGTTAGCACCAGGCCAGCCTGGGTTAAAAAAGCTACCCCCCCCATTTAAAAAAAAAGTTTTGATGGATTGATGTGTTAGTGTCTTCTTTAGAAGATAAAAAATCAAAATTAAAGCCGAGCAGAGGTGGTCCACTATGCTGATATTTTGTTTGTGCTCTAACAAATCTTACCTGGAGATCAGCATGCAGAGGTAGCCACTAGTTAAACATAGAGGCCAGGGGCAGTGGTGGGGGGTGCACACCTTTAATCCCAGCACTTGAGAGGTGGAAGCAGGAAGATCAGGAGTTCAAGGCCACCATGGGGGTGGAGGCTCATACCTTTGAGCCTAGTACTTGGGAAGAACACCTTTAATCCCAACACTAGGGAGGTGGAGACAGGAAGTGATAGGGCTGGGTGGAGAGAAGAATATAAGGCAGGAGCCAGGCAGTGGCGCACGCCATTAATTCCAGCACTTGGGGAGGCAGAGCCAGGCAGATCTCTGTGAGTTCAAGGCCAGCCTGGTCTGCAGAGCAAGATCTCAGACAGGCACCAAAACTTCACAGAGAAACCCTGTCTCGAACCCCCCCCCCAAAAAAAAAATATGGCGGAGGAGACAGGAGCTCACCCCTTTCAGGCTGAGGAATTGGCAAGGTAAGTAAGAGGTGGCTGTGGCTTGCTCCTTTGTCTCTCTCATCTTTCGGCACACCCCCACCATATCTGGCTCTGGGTTTTTATTATTAAGACCCAATTAGAATTCACACTACAGCTCATGCCTTTAATCCCAGCACTCAGCAGACAGCAGGACTACACAGAGAAGAGGGGGGGACGATGACGACATGGGTACAATATAGTAATATAGGTTGAGACCATTCACCTTTTATAATTTTTTTAATAATTATTCTATCATTAATTTTTTTTAAGTAAAAATAAAATTTTTATTTTGTGTATGGATGTTTTGCCTGCATGCATGCCTGGAGCCCATGGATACCAGAAAAGGGCATTTCTGGGACAGAAATTACAGAGGGTTGTGAGCCACCATGTGGGTGCTAGTAATTGAAGCTGGGTCCTCTGAAAGAGTAGTCAGTGTTCTTAACTGCTGAGCTGTCTCTGGTCTCCTATCACTAAGTTATTATTAATTTTTAAAAGAAGATTTATGTGTATGAATTCTTTGCCTGCATGTATATATGTGCACCATGTACATACCTGGTCAGAAGAGAGGAACAGAACCCCTGGAACAGGGGGCTGGGGAGATGGTTCAGTGGTTAAAGAGCACTGACTGCTGTTCCAGAGGACCTGGCTTCAAATCCCAGCATCCACATGGCAGCTCACAACTGTCCGTAACTGCAGGACCTGACACCCTCACACAGACATACATGCAGCAAAACACCAATGCACATAAAATAATAAAAATAATGATTGTGAGTCACCACATAGCTATTGGGGATCAAATCCAGTTCCTCTGTAAGAACAAGTGCTCTAAATCACTGAGCTGTTTTCCAGCTTCCTGTTAATTCTTTAAATTTGTTTTTGTGCGGTTTTTGTTGTTTACTTGTTTTTAAGACAGGTTTTTCTCTGTGTATCCCTGGCTGCCCTGGAACTCATCTTGTAGACCAGGCTGGCTTCAAATTTAAGAGTCTGTCTCTGTTTCCTGAGTGCTGGGATTAAAGGCGTGGCCACCACTGCCCAGCTAGTTCTTTCTCTTTGTTGAGATGAGGTCTCACGCCAGGATAGCCTTTTACTGTGGTGATACAGGTTTGTGTTACTTTGCTTTCTGTTGCTGTGACCAAAAGCAGTGTGAGGGGGAAAGGGTTCATTTTATCTTACATGTTACATACATTCCGTGGTTGAAGGAAGTCATAGCAGGAACTTGAGTAGGGCAAGAAATTTAAGTAGAAACCATGGAGGAATGCTGGTTACTGACTTGCTCTCAGGCTTACTGTCTGTTATCTCCCCCTATTCCCTTTTTTTTTTTTTGAAACAATGTTTCTTTGTGTAGCCCTGGCTGTCCTGGAACTCTCTCTATATATAGATCAGGTTGGTCTTAAACTCACAGAGATCTGCCTGCTCCTGCCCCTTGCCTCTGAAGTGCTGAGATTGAAGATATACACCACCAGACCTGGTTGTCAGCTACCTTACACAGCTCAGGCCCACTGGCCCAGGGATGGCACTACCCACAGTATCTGGGGCTTCTGTATCAATAAGCAGTCGAGACAGTGCCCCATAGGTGTGCCCACAGGCCAGTCTGATGGAAGCTGTTCTTCAGCTGAGCTTCCCTCGTCTGGGGTGTGTCAAGTTGACAGCCAAGATAGCTGTCACAAGTCTGTTCCTTGTCAACTTGACAAGCAAACACATGATTTTAAAACATAACATTTCGTGTTAACATCACAGTATAACACACAGTCCAACTTTCGAAGTCCCATACTTTTGGAAAGTTAAAATTTTCAACACTTTTTAAAATTTTTTTGTATTGTCTATGTATGGATATTTTCCTTGCATGTATATCTGGGTACTGTATGTGTGCCTGGAGACCAGAAGCCAGAGAAGGGTGTCAGAATCTCTGTTACTAGAATTACAGACACCTGTGGGTGCTGGAAATTGACCCTGGGTCCTCTGAAAGAGCAGCCAGTACTCTTAACCACTGAACTGTCTCTCCAGCTCTGTTCAGGTCTCCTTAAAAAAAGCGTCCACTCTAGGTACCGTGGCACACACCTCTAATTCTAGCACTCTGGAGGCAGAGGCCCATGGATCTCTGTGACTTCTGGGTCAGCCTGGTTTGCATAGTGAGTTCCAGGACAACCAGAGCTACATAGTAATACTCTGTTTCAAACAACAACAACAAAAAAGTTGCAGACCTTTAACTGTGGGCTTCTATGAAATAAAAACAAGTTAAATATTTCTCTTTCTCAAACAAAACCAGAGTGAGTGGTATAGTGCCCAATATGATTATCTTGGACTTGTTCAGGATCTTCTGGGCTCCATGGGACTTGAGCAGTCCCATTTCTCTAGAGCTGCCATCAGCCACACACACACACACACATAACACTTGTCTCCTAGGTTTGGGCCAGCTCTGCTTCACACCTGCCATTCATTGTCCTTGCATCTCCAGTATCCTGGGGTTGCCACTGCAACTGAGGGTGCACCTTCATAGATGGTCCCTCTTTGGGGACTTTATCCCTGCCTCTTGGTACCAGGCCTCAGCTGTTCTTCATGAGACATCTATCATGTTTTCAAAATCAGAACAGTGTGGGAGACTTATTGCCAAGTTCCACCAGCTTGATGTCCAGCGTTGGACCCCTGCTCACTGTACCATAGCTTCTGTGCTCCCCAGAAGGCTGACCAGCAGGTTTCACTTCCACAGATTTATTTCTCTGTGTAGCCCTGTCTGTCCTGGAACTCAGAGATTCCCCTGCCTCTGCCTCCCAAGTGCTGGAATTAAAGGCATGTGCCACCACTGCCCAGCCACTTCCACAGATTCTTAATCTAAAATGTCACACAAACAGTCCCAGTAGAGTCTTTGTTTCCCTCAGAAACCTCAAAAGTCAGCACTACCCAGCCTTAAAACCCTAGATTTGATTTCAACAACTTCCCTCAAGCTAACTGCAGGTTATAGATGCTGCTTTTGTGGCTTATTGCCTTTTTGTTGTTGGCTTCTGTAATTCATTATAGGTTACAGGTGTGTTTTATATAAAAAACAAACCTAGTATTTCCTGTCTAACAGAAGAACTATGCTTCTGGATAGGGAAAGGGGATGATAGTTTTTTCTTTGTTGGTTCATTTCTTGCTTTTTTTTGGGGGGGGGGGGTTCTAGACAGGGTTTCTGTGTAGCTTTGGTGCCTTTCCTGGAACTCCAGCTTTGGAGACCAGGCTGGCCTCAAACTCACAGAGATCCGCCTGGCTCTGCCTTCCGAAAGTGCTGGGATTAAAGGCATGCGCTACCACCGCCCGGCCCATTTCTTGCTTTAATTCTACAAGATTGTTGTAGTTTTAGCTTTCTAGAACACATGCTATGAATACAAAATACACTTTGAGAATACCAAAATTGAAACAGACATGTTGGTTCATTCCTGTAATCTTAAGTATTTGGAAGGCTGAGGCAAGAGAATTGTGGAGACTTCAAGACCATCTTGGGCTACATAGTAAGACTCTGTCTTTAAAAATTCAGAGAGCAGCTGGCTGTGGTGCTACACACCATTAATCTAAGAGAGAGACAGTAGAATCTCTGTTAGAGGCCATCCTGGTCTACCTAACAAGTTCCAGGCCAGCCAGAGAAAAAAAGAAAAGAAAAGAAATAGAAACCTACAGAGAAGGCTGGGAATATGTCTTAGTAGAGTGCTTGCATAGGATACACAACACTGTTTGGGCCCCCAGTACCATATAAAGAAGGTGTGGCACCACATGCCTATGAACCCAGTATTCAGGAGGGAGAGAGAAATCTGAGGATGAGAAGTTCAAAGTTATCCTTGACTACATAGAGAGTTTGAGGCCAGCCTGGACTACATGAGACCCTCTTCCCCAAAAAACTTATTTTCTACATGATAGGACTTCATGTTTTGTGTTTTGTCCAATCATTATCTCAGATTTTGTGTGTGTGTATGTACAAAAAACTTGCTGACAGTAGACTTGGGCCTACCACATTTGAATGAACGCATTCCAACTCCTGCTTACTGGAGTTTACAAGTAACATCTAACACAATAGAAATTGGAGGTGTGTAACTTACTAAGTTACCCTTTTTGTACAGTGTGTATAAAATCACACTCTTGGCACTTAATTAAGCTTTTATAGTTGGGCTTTTTCGTTGGGGAAAAGCTGTGCAAGGGTTTGAACTCATGGATCCTGGCTTATGACTGAATGAGCATGCTTACCGCTGAGCTATATGCCCACCTTGTAGGTTGGGTTTGTTGTTTGTTGTTTCTAAGGATTTGATTTTGTGTGTGTGTGTGTGTGTATCTGCCTATATGTGTCTCTGTGGGGTGTGTGAATACTGGGCAGGTGCCTATGGAGTCCAGAAGGCATTGGAGTCCCTAGAACTGGAGTTAGAGATGTTCAGGTCCTCTGCAAGAGTAACAAGCACTCTTAACCACTGAGCCATCTCTCCAGTCCCAAAATTGGGAGTTTTAAAAAGGTTTATTACAGTATAATTTATGTACCATAAGAATCACCCACACCTGGTGGTGGTGGTGGTGGTGCATGCTTTTAGTCTCAGCACTTAGGAGGCAGAGGCAGGCAGCTCTCTTAGTTCGAGGCCAGCCTGGTCTACAGAGTGAGTTCCATGACAGCACCCCCCCCCCCCAAAAAAAAAAACCACCCACTGATATTGTACAATTGATGTTTTTTTGTTTTGTCTTTGAGATAAGGTCTTTTGTTTTTCTGAGACAGGGTTTCTCTGTGTAGCCCTAGCCTCAAACTCCTGAGTGCTGGAATTAAAAGTCTTCACCACCATACCTGGCTCGATTGTTTTTGTTTATTTTTGTCTTTGGTAGGTATTTATAGACTTGTGAGGCTGTTAGCACACTCCCATTTCAGAACATTTCCTCAGTCTAATCTACTTCATGTCTCTAAAATGTATCTTACTAGGACATGTCAGAAAGCATATCTTTTCTTGTGTCTTTTTTTTTTTTTTTAACTTAGTATATAGTTTTTTATATTTTCTTAGGTTGTATTTTGTGTCTTTTTGTTGCTGAATACTGTTCCCTTATACAGTTACACCACATTTTGTTTATGCATTCATCAGTTGATTCAGGTTTGTTTTTGGATTTTGGCTGTTAAAATATTGCTATAGGGCTAAGGGTGTAGCTCTGTGGTAGATCAGACATAAAATCCTGGTTTGAGGTTTGATCCCCAGCCCGCAAAATAATACTGCTGCTGTAATAATTTAACAATCCTGACCCTCACCCCTACCTCCCAACCCTAAGACAGGGTTTCTCTGTGTAGTCCTGGCTGTCCTGAAACTCACTCTGTAGACCAGGCTGGCCTCGAACTTGGGGATCTGGCTGCCTCAACCTCCCAGGTGCTGGGATTAAAGGCATGTGCCACCAACCCCAGCAGCTATAATAATTCTTTATGTGACTTTGTATGGACATACTTTTTCCCAACTTCCTTCAGTGAAAATCTAAGATCAAATTTGTTGGATCTTTTTTTTTTCTCTGCAGAGCTGGGGATCAAACCTATGTCATTACATGTGCTAGGCAAGTACGTTACCACTGAACTATACCCCAAGCCTCTTGTTAAATCTTTAAGTATAGAATTTCTCTCCTTTGCTTACATGTCCTCTTTAAAATAAGCTTTAGCACTGAAAAGGGCTGAGGGTGTAGCATGCTAGCACTTGTCAGTTTTAGGTTCTGCAGAGATGCTAAGTGGGTAAAAATAGGGCATTATCATCATCCCTCAGTCTTTTCCTTTTGTCTTTATTGTCATTGTTCAGGGAGCACAATACTTGGGAACCTGAGAAGAACTTGGATTGTCCTGAACTAATTTCTGAGTTTATGAAAAAGTATAAGAAGATGAAGGAGGGTGAAAACAATAAGCCCAGGGAGAAGTCAGAAGGAAATAAGAGGAAATCCAGTTTCTCCAGCAGTGCTGATGATATAAAATCTAAGAAAAAGAGAGAGGTAAGTTTCTCCCCTCCTCCCACTTAAATGTCCTTTTACTACTATTATGCAAAGGGAAGTGTAGTTATTTTTTTGTCTAAGGACGAACTCTAAAAGGTATATTGTTGAACAAAAGCTTCCAGGGAAGTATGCTCATTGACCACAGTGACCCCTTCTGGCGGAGGGAGAGCTGGTGTAGCACTGATTCTAACTATAGTGTCAAAACTAATGTGAAACTGTCCTCCCACTCCCCCTCAGTGAATAGAAATGTGTGTGTATATCTGTGTGGATGCTGAGGAGGCCAGAGGAAGGTGTTGGGTTCCCTGCAGCTAGAGTTACAGGCAGTTGTGAGCTCCCAGAAGTAAGTGTTGGGAACCAAACTTCCCTCCTCTAGAAGAGAAGCAAGCTCTCTTAGCCACTGAACCAACTGTCTAGCACCAAGAAGACTCTTAAATGTTTTTTCTTTTTAAAGAAAGAAAAGTAGCTAAGGAGATGGCTCATGAATAAAGGTGTCTGTTGCCAAGCCTGACAACATGAGTTCAAATCCTCTCACATTGTGGAAGGAGAAAACTGACTCCTGAAAAGTTGGCCTTTGACCTCCATGTGCACCTCTCTGCCTGAACACACCAATAATAAGAGTAATAGATAACATTTGTTACTTTATTAAAAACCAAAATTTAACTGGGCAGTGGTGGTGCATGCCTTTAATCCCAGCACTCAGGAGACAGAAGCAGACAGATCTCTGTGAGTTTAAGGTCAGCCTGGTCTACAGAATGAGTTCCAGGATAGCCAGAGCTGTTAAACAGAGAAACCCTTTCAAGATTAATTTTTAATCTTCTTTTGTGTCTATTCATGGATTGGTTTGGAAACTAATTATGAGGTTTGGCTTGACTCAGTTGCTTTTATCTTTTTGGTTTTTAGATTGAAGGTAGTAACATAAACACCATATTGCCTCTTATTTCTCCTGTATCTTTGCCGTGTGAGTGTTACACAAATGCACTCTGCCCCTCCAGCTTTGCCTCTTTCTTTCCATTTTACTTCAGGGTTATGAAGAATATATCATACACTTAAAATTTAATAAAATGGAAGTATGAGTCTATGTATAGCATTCCTACATCAATTCCCTGTTTGATCTGCATTATACTTGGATACCCATTTTTCTACACTGTTGCTCTTAACTCTTGACTACACCTTAGAACCACCCAGAGTTTCTGTGGGTAGAGGCTGGTTTGTTTGAGACAGGGTATGTAGTCCTAGAGCTTGCTATGTAGACCAGGCTGACATCTAACTCACAGAGATCCTCTTGTCTCTGCCTCCTGAGCACTAAGATTAAAGGCATGAGCCAGTATGCCTGGCTGCAATCTTATGCCAGATTCTGGAAAGGTGTGAATATCATTATGATAAACTATATTGATAAAGAATTTAAGGAACATTTTCTGAGGAAATACCACTTGATGTTTGTGTGTGTGTGTGTGTGTTGTGTTGTGTTGTGTTGTTTTGTTTTGTTTGAGATAAGGGCTCACTCTGTAGTCTTGGCTGGCCTGAAACTCACTGTATAGACCATGCTGGCCTCATAGTCTCTGTCTGCCCTTGCCTTTCAGATCTCCCTGTGCTCTTTTTAAATTTTTTCATATTCAATACATTTTATTATTTTTCATGTGCATGTGAGCATGTGTGCCGCTGCACATGTGTGAAAGGTAGAGAACAACTTGGAAAAGTCAGTTATTTTCTTTCGCCAGGTTGGTCTTGGGGATTGAAATCAGATCCTTCGGCTTGAAGCAGGCACCTTTACTGACTAAGCAGCCTTTTGTTGTTGTTGTTTTGTTTGATTAGCCCTTGTATTCTGTCTGGCTTTTGTCGTTTGATTCTTTTCTAGTTAAGTTGAAATAGCAAAATAACACAACCAAAGACTTTTAACTGTGTATTTGTGAGAGATAGTAAACATTTCTTCAAGTCAAGGTCTTTGTTCTATTAAAGGCAGTAATCTGTCTCGGAGTCCCTGGCCACTTCAGAGTGCTTCATGTCTATCGAGGTTGTGGAGCTGCTGACCTTGAAAACAACCTCCACACATCCTTTACCTCATGTTTGTCTGGGGCCCCTGATAGCATTCTGAGCAATACTGGCAGCTGTCAGGTAGACAGCTGGCATGATCCATAGTAGTTGTGTCTTTTCAAGTATGGGGGATTCAAGTATGGTCATTTCTGTACACCACTGCAGAAGAAATTTCTTGGTTGGTTTTATGCCTGATTTAAGATTACTGCCGGTGATGATTTTAGTGTTTTCCTTGCCTCGGCTCCTTTCAGCAGCTTGAACATTCTTTTTTCATTTCCCTTCCTCTGTAGTAGACTGTTTCCAGCCGCCAGCGATGATGTATGACTTAGTCCCTGTGCCAGCATTCCAGCTGTGAGCAGCTGTGTTTGCATCTGGGAACCTATTCCCCTTAAATGCCCCAAAGAATCTGTGTCTTAAAAAGCCAGTATCTTTCCGTTGATTCATGGCTGGAATTTCTTTTCTGTTGTGGCTTCTGGTATCTTTGAGGACCACCAGGACTGTGCAAGCTTTTGTGTTCCTATTTTTAAATTTTCATTTATTCATTTATTTATTTGTTCATTGTGTTGGGAGACATCATGCACTAGTGTCGGTCACGGAACATGTAGGAGTTGGTATTCTCCATCCACCATGTGAGTCCCAGGGATCAAACTCAGGTTGTCAGACTTGCCTACAAGCCCCTTTGTCCACAAGCCATCTCACTGGCCTTTTGTATCTCAAAAGAAAGTAAGATGATCAGAAAGATGTTAGGAAAATCACACACCCAAGATTTGGTTCATTTGGAAAATCTTAAGTTTTTTTCTTTTCTTTTCTTTTTTTTTTTTTTTTTTTTTTTTTGGTTTTTTCAAGACAGGGTTTCTCTGTGTAGCTTTGCGCCTCTCCTGGAGCTCACTTGGTAGCCCAGGCTGGCCTCGAACTCAGAGATCCGCCTGGCTCTGCCTCCCGAGTGCTGGGTTTAAAGGCATGCGCCGCCGCCGCCGCCGCCGCCGCCGCCGCCGCCGCCGCCGCCACCACCACCACCACCACCACCGCCCGGCAAGTTTTTCTTTATGTTGCTAATGAGTTTGTATTATCTCTTATAAATTTTAGAACAGTTATGATGTGTCTAATTTAGACTTTTTTGTTCTGATGAGTGCCATTACACCTGAATCAGCCTCTGCTGTGTGTAGATGACGGAATTAATTACCTGAGAGCAAGTCCCAGTACTCTTCTCATGAGTTACCAGTTCAGTTGCCTAAAGTCTCAGTCCAGTCCCAATTAATGCTAATAGCCTGTCTGTGTTGCAAGGAGCTGAGTAGACCAGGGGCTCCTCTCCCAAGTATATGTAAACTAGTGTTTGTGATCTTTGAAATTTGCCCTTTTTAGGGTATTGGTCTTGCATTCTTCTTGCCTCTGTTTTTTTTTTACAATATAGATGACTTTGTGAAATATTAAATCTATTGGTCACTGTTAAGATAAAAGTCTAAAAGGTTATGGTTGAGAAAGCATATCTGAAATTAAGAGAGTGAGAATGAGCTTGTTTCGTGTCTCAGGAACAAGAGTAGATGGGTCAGCTTGAAGTACTGAAGAGGTCCTAAAGGTCAGGGTTACAGGAATGACCAGATGACTCTTCAGATACTCACGGGATGCTAAAGACTTCTAGGGTTCCTCCTTAGTCATTTGCAAGGAATACCAGGAAAAACAACTGCATCTTCTTGCATAAATATCTCTTGACGTTGTGGTTACTGGTTGATCTAGTAGTATGTTCCTTGAGTTCCAAGGATTTTTCTGAATTGATGACAAATGATGTCAAGTGATGTTAACAAAGGCTATGATTTGTTGTTCTGAGGAACCATTTTTTGTTTGTTTTTGTTTTCTTTTTGTAAGCTCTAATCTCTCCTGTTCTATTTATAGCAGAGCAATGATATCGCTCGGGGCTTTGAGAGAGGACTGGAACCAGAAAAGATCATTGGGGCAACAGATTCCTGTGGTGACTTAATGTTCTTAATGAAATGGTGAGAGAAGTTGGGCCTCACTCTGCAGTTATGTTCCTTTGCTATAAAGAAAGGATGTAAAATTGAGAATTCCTAAATTTAATTCTTGACCAACACTGATGTCAGTATTAAGTGGGGGATTGTGGTTCAGAATGGGTTTGTGACATTCTCAAAGCTTTGGTATTATTGTATCATAGTAACCTGCATGTCAGAAAAATTAATTTAGGGTAAAATATTTGTAGGCCATTCCCTAAACATCTTTTTGCATGGAACTGAATCATTTGCTGTAAGATTGTGAGCCTGTGACCATAGGATAAGGGCTAAGTAAAGCTTCTTCCCATCACTGAGGGTCAGGATCACAGAGAGATGTCTAAAAGAGAAATTATTTTCAACAAAGGGCATTAAGATTAATGCTGAATAAAGCACAAAATACTTAGCAAAAGTAGTTACTTCTGGAAGAAAGTGGAGTACTTCCTCCCTCCCTCCTTTTCTGACAGGGTCTAATATAGCTCAAGCTGGCTTTGACCTCAATGTGTAGTCCTGGATATTGAACTCATTCTCCTGTCTCCATCTCCCCAGGGCTGGAGTTACAGGATTACAGGCATGTCCTCACCATGCCTGACTGGATTTTTTCCTTTCCCCTATTCTTTTTCTTTCCCCTCCTTTCCTTTTTCTTTTAAGATTCATTTTTTGTTTCATTTTATTTTATGTGTGTGTATGTTTTGCCTGAATATATGTATGTGCACCATGTGTGTACAGTACCTGCAGAAGCCAGAAAAGGGCATTGGATCCCCTGGAACTGACGTTACAGGCAGTTGTGAGCTGCTATGTAGGTACTGGGAACTGAGCTTGGGTCCTCTACAGTAGACCTGGCTGGCTTTGAACTCATAAATCCATCTGCCTCTGCCTCCCAAGTGAACAGTAGTAAGCATTCTTAACTACTGAGCCAACTCTAACCCCTAGGGTGTCATCCTCTAGAGCTAGAGAAAGAGACAGTTGTAAGCCACCAGCTTACAGCTAGTGCACTGAACCTGAGTCCTCTGTAGGAGCAGCCATCTATCTCTTCAGCTTTTTCTTTCTTATGTTTTGATGCTAAAGATCAAATACAGAGGCTCCACCACTGAGTTCTACCTCCAGCCCTGTAAAGATCCCTTTACTTTGAGATCAAGTGTAAGGAGGCGAATATTCAGACAAATACCTCTGTCTCACTTGTCTCACTTCTCCTTCTAAGTCTTATGTTCTTTCTTTCCAGGAAAGACACGGATGAAGCCGACCTGGTTCTTGCAAAAGAAGCTAATGTGAAATGTCCACAAATTGTGATAGCATTTTATGAAGAGAGACTGACGTGGCATGCATATCCAGAAGATGCGGAAAACAAAGAGAAAGAGAGCTCGAAGAGCTAAAGGAGGGGGTGGTCTCTGTCATTTCTCTTTGTATATAATACGTTCACCTTCCTGCCTCCTCTCCCTTCTCCCATCCTTTTCCATCCTAAACACATCCATAAAAATATGTGCTTATCACTGTGCTTCATGGGAGAGATGTTGGTATTGGTTCTCTTGTAATATAACTGATGGTCGGATTCATAAGTGTAACTCTGTGAAAATCAGGCATTTACATGCTGTGTGTAATTCCCAGTTTTTCCTTTTACCCTGATCTTTTCCTCCTGCTCCCCTGTAACATTTTAATCACCTTAGAGTCATGATCTTTTTGGGCCAGTTGCTTTTTAAGCTGGGGGATTTTATTACAATGATGATGACTTTAGTTTCTTTTCATTGTTATTAGAATATATTGATGGCCACCTTTGTTTTGACATAGAAAGGATGTTGTCCATCTTTTAGAAAGCCTATAGCAGTGGCCTGCTTGTATCTTTTCCCGTCTCATTTATCTCTGCCATGAGGATATAGGGTTCCTGGTGTGGTCTTCTGGGCCACCCCTGTCTGTTCTCACTTACCCTTCCATAACCACTCTGCTCTTTTGAGGGCTTGAAACTTTACATTTAAATCTGTCAAGGCACTCTCTTTAGCCCTCAGGCTTTTGGCTTTTTTTATTATCAATCCCTGATTCTGCTTCTGTAAGGTGGCATAAAATGACAAGATTAACTGTGGAATCTGTAAGCTGTAGTGCAGGAGGATAGTAGGATGAGGCCAGATACAGTTGTCTTTGGTATCACATGGTATATACGTATTCTTTCCTTTCATCCCTCATATTTAGACTATATCTATTTATGTAGGTGTGAGTGATTGCCTGGGGCTTGCTTGTGCCAAGGTGCTGGGCACCCTCTAACCCTGCCAACTTTTATGGTCTCCCAAAGCTTCCTGTTACCAAAGAGGCGTCACAGCAAATTCACCTCTTAGTGGACTCACATTCCCTTACGTGCCATTATTTTCAATTGGGAATTCTTAGAGAGAAGCCACTAGCCACAGTATCAGTTTTTAAATACTCACAGTAGTACTAATCTGTAATTTTACTGCCTCATGACTCCTGGATTTGCCACCAAGTCCTCAAAGTATTAATGTTCCTCACCTCCACCCTCAGACTTTTAGTTGTATCTTATTTTTAAAACTGTATTTTCTTGGAAGATTATCATCTCAGAAAGTGACAGGTCTTGACATTAGCTTTTTGGCACAACCTTCTCACAACAGACTTTCCTTTTTGGCTAACTCTTACTTTGCTGTTAATATGTTCTGACCCTACTCTGCTTTTTTGTCCTTTAAGAAATGCCACCTTCTCTTCATTCTTGTATAGTTGAGGAGGTTGGAGAGTCAGGACTAAAAGTAAGGAAATGACAGGGTTTGGAGCTAAGTACTCTTGTCCCAGCTCCAAGGCTGAGGATAAAAGAATAAATGCTGAGGTAGCCTTAATGCTAGACTTAATCAGCTACTGAGGCTGTTTTTGTTGTTGCTTCTGATTCTTATAACATAGCTGTCTGGGCTGGAGCATCCAGCCATTTCTGGATTATTCATGGTAATGAGAGAAGTGGATGGAGTGCTCCAGTCCACAGATGAGCCAGATGATGTGCAAATCATAGGCCCATTCATAGCATTTGTTAGCTTTGCTTTTCTGCTCGGCTGCTGACTGAATCCTGTGTGCTTGCATAAATATGTCGGCAGTTACTCTGCACAGTGGAGAAGACAGCTGCTGCAGTGACATGGCAAACAGTGAAGCTTGGCTTTGAGTCAGCCAGGGAAGAGCACCTACCCATACCTCACATGGGTGAGTGTTTCTCTCTCCATAATCCATTGTCTGAAGGAGTTAGAGGCTAGATCAAGTGCTGGATAAGTGACTGTTGTCTGTACTTAACTTGAGGAAAGGAAGGAAGGGTGGTTAGAAAGCAGATTTGTCATACAAACAACCAAGGATAGTAGTAATTAGAGTAGATGAAAATGGGACAGAAGTAAGCCAGAGCTCCTGATGTGATCTGAGTCTCTTGATTGAAAACTGGAGGAAAGGACAGCCTGTCTGGGTAGTCAGTGGTAGTGGGCTTGTAAATTGGGGTGACAAAATCTTTTAAAGCCAAAATCTTAGCCTGTGGGCAAAACATAACAGTGATATTTGGTACTTGATACTAAGACTGCTCCTAAGAAGCCAGGCCTGGTGGCTTAAGCATATAGCCCCAGACTGTGATACAGGGGTGTTTTATGTTCCAGGCCTTCTGGGAAACTTAGTGAGACCCTGTCTCAAAATAAAAAGTATAAAGGACTGAGGATATAGTTTGTTGAGAGTTGAATCCTTTGTAATGCAAAAAAGTCTAGGGAAGAAGTAGCCCTGAGAAGCCTACAGTGCATAATCGCTGAGACAATAGATGGTGTTTAACAAGATCGTGTACTATTTGCCATTGTTTTAATAATCTTTATTCCATCTTTTTGGTCCTCAGTTCATGGTTTTCTGCTAAGTATTACCAAAATGTCCTTGTTCTTAATATTATTGCTGGTTATATCTAGAAATAGAGAACTGTGATTTCAGTATTATCTTAAGTATGAAGAAGTCAGACACCCGCCTGCCTCTAGCTTGTGTTGGTGCCAAGTAGCTTGTTTCTGCTAGAGGATGGCAGCCTCCGATGGAAGAATTTCCTACAGATTTCTTCCCTATAAAGAGTTTGCAGCCAAAGGTGAAACACTCTTAAACACCTAAGTATATTATTTTCCTGTGTAAATCCTTTTCAGAACTAATTTTGTGGTATTAGGAATTGAACCTGGGGTAGCTTAGACATGCCAGGCAGGTACTCTACCACTGAACTGATATGTGCCCCATGCCCGACACACACCATTTTGTTGTAGAGCAGGCTGGCCCCACACTCAAGATCCACTTGCCTCTGCCTCCTGAGCCCTGGGATTTAAAGGCTGCCTTGGCCTATTGTTGTTTGAAAGACAAAGTTTCATATACCAGGCTAGCCCCAACTTGTGCTATAGTCAAAGGTGACCTTGAATTCTTGATCCTCCTGCCTCTGCCTCCCAATCCCTAGGATTACAAGTGTGTGCCACCATACCTGGCTCTCTCAGCCTCTTTTTAAAATTTTTATTTTGAGACTGGCCCTTCGAAGTCACCTATGTTAGACAGATGTGATGGTACACTCCCAGCATTTAGGAGGCAGAGCAGGTAGATCTCTGAATTGGAGGCCAGCCTGGTCTATATAGTGAGTTCTAGGCCCGCTGAGGTTATATAGACCCAATCTCCAAAGGAATATAAAGAAAAGGATACCTAGGCCAGCCTCAAACTTAGGGTCTTTTTGTATCAGTTGTGAGGAACCATGCCTAACTCAGTATTTTTTTAAAGTTAATTATTTTATGTATATGGGATTTCTGTCTGCTGATAAGTCTGTACACCATGTACATGCCTAGTTCCCTAGGAGACCAGAAGAGAGCGCCATATCCCCTGGGATAGGAGTGAGCCACTATGTGGGTATTGAGAATCAAATCCTTCTTCTCTGCAAAAGTAGTCAGTGGTCTTAACTGCTGAACCGTCTCCCCAGCCCCTCAAATCATGTTTTTTGTTTGTTTGGTTTTGGTTTTTTGAGACTGGGTTTCTTTGTTTAGCCCCGGAAGTTGCTTGGTAAGCTCACCTCAAACTCACAGAGATCTGCTCTGCCTCCTTAGTGATGAGATTAAAGGAGTGCTCCACCACCACCACCACTGCCGGGCTTAAAACATCCTCCTGAATCTGAATTATTTCTTTTCTTTTTTTTTTTTTTAATTTATTTTTTCCTGTGTTGTTCTGGCTGTTTCTTGCTGGCTTCCCCCTCTAATAGGCGGCATGTTACCAGGAGCATGTTGCCAGCTCTACACAAAAGCAGAGATGGACTTTGCACTGTGCTGTTCACATTCCCACAGCATTAGCATGCATCAGTATTGGTTTCATTCAACAAACATTTTGGTTCAGGATACAAAGTTCATCACCGTTGCCTCTCAGAGAACTTTGATAATGGTGTGGGATGAACTGATCATTACAGTTTGGTATAGTAAATAACTACACATACATATAAGTTTCTGGTTTGGAGTAGAACAGTCAAGTGTATAGAAGGATGAGTCTTGGGTGGGCAGTTCAGTGGCAGAGTGCTAGTGGAGCCTTCATGAAGCCTGGGTTCCCACAGGGAAAACCCTTGGAGTGGAAAAGACCTGTGGTCTTAGATGAACTGAGTTTACTGGCCATAGGGAGCATTGCAGAAAATAAAGCAAGAAGTAGAAATGCTCTTCTTACCAAGAGGGTACAGACAAGTGAGCACTAAGAACCTTCTTCGGTTCTTTTGGACTCTGCTGAAACATGAATGCCGCTCATAGTTGCTTTGCTTGTGGACAGCATTGCCTGCATTCCAGATGCCTTTGTGTGCTGTGCTGTGGGTCCTTGTTTTAGCAAGTTGCTCACACTCTTCAATTTCTCACCCCTTTTGGAGAAATCAACATGAGGCTGGCTTTAAAGCCCAAAGCATACCATCTAATGACAGCTTTTTTTTTTTGTTGGTTTGTTTTGTTTTTGTTTGTTTTGGGTTTTTCAAGACAGGGTTTCTCTGTGTAGCTTTTGCTTTTCCTGGAACTCATTCTGTAGCCCAGGCTGGCCCCGGAACTCACAGAGATCCGCCTGGCCCTGCCTCCCAAGTGCTGGGATTAAAGGCATGTGCCACCACCGCCAGGCGACAGGCCTTGTTAGAGCTTAGGGACCGTCTGCCTCTGGGTCAGGCACTGCCAGTCAGTTCTAAGCAGCACCTGTGTCGCGTATGTGAAAACCTTCCCCAGAAACACATGTCCTGGCTCCTCAGGCTTCATCTGTCCAAGGAGGTGTACCATGAAGCCCCTCCCAGTTAAAGCTCTCATTCTGACTCTTCTGAACATAAGAAAAAGATCTTAGCTCCACCTGGATAATTGGCTCACTTCAGAAGTCAGAATTCCCAGGAATTCAACCAACTGTTCTAGAAAGTTAAAATGTGAAGTTTCTTGTTTCTTCTTTGCTTATATTGACCTTTTTTTTTGGATTTTAATCTACCTCTCATTTTTGTATTGCCACTTGGGCATCAAGCTTGACTTTGGCCTAAGGTGGTCTCTCTTCTGTTTGTTGACAGTTCATTCTCTTGGCCCTCACTTAACCTAACATCATCTTCCATTGCTCCTGTCAGAAATATGTTTTAAAGTCTTTTTTATGGGAAGAAGTAATCCACCGTTGCTGCTTGTCTCTGAGGTCGATGAGAGAAGGGGTTAAAAGACAGTGGTGGAGGAAGGCAGATCTTGCACTGGAGGCAGAAGCTGACAAGGAAAGAGCCATTAATTAAAGACAATTTCAAAGTCAACTGATTGTGATCATTAATGTCACAATAGATCAAAACCTAATTATCACAGCCTAGGTAAGAGCCATCAGTATTAATCGGAAAATCTAATAGGAAACTATTATCAGGAAATTAGGCCAAATTGAATGCAATGAACTTTTTATCATTCTTTTTTTTTTTTTTTGGTAATGTTCCTTGGCATTGGCAGGTGTGACCCTCCCTAACAGTTGGTCCAAGCCCAAATTGATAGTTTCACTTTTTTGTTTTGTTTTGTTTTTTTGAGACAGAGTTTCTCTGTGTAGCTTTGTGCCTTTCCTGGATCTCGCTCTGTAGACCAGGCTGGCCTCAAACTCACAGAGATCCACCTGCCTCTGATAGTTACACTTTTAAAGGTCCCCCTCCCCCCAGGCTGGCCCCAGTAAAGTCTTCCTGCCTCAGCCTTCAGAGCACTGGGGTTTTGAGGGGGTTCATGCATTCAGGCTTATGTGTGTGTAGGGGGCGGGGTTTGAACTCAGGGCCTTGTACATTCTAGACAAGTGCTCTGCCACTGAGCTATATTCCTAGCTCAAAGAGTATTTTGTTAGGGGAGTTTTTAGACAGACTCAATCTGACCTGTCATTGCTGAAACACTACCCTTAAATTTTCATCACCTGGATTTGTCCAGTGTAATCAACCATCAGTGGTATATATACATATATCTTAAAGTCTTAGAGTGCCCATGGTGAACATTGTGCTGATGTGTTACTATACCATCCCTCAAGTTCTTGTTCAATGTAGAATTTTTCACTGGCTACTCTGAAGGCTATGGGAGGAAGGGCATGTCCTGCTTTGAAATTCTTAGAGAACTCCTATAAAGATCGTTTCCTTGTGTGACGGACATTCTCAAGATGTAAGTCAGTGTTTTCCAGCACCAGCAGGTTCTCCCCCCCCCCACCCCCATAGTTTTAAGATAGGAACATGATGATTTCCCACTAGAATGGGAGGGGGAGGACTCAACTGGTTTCTGTCCGCCTTGTTGGTTTGTTTCTGTTTTCCTTTCTGTGTTACAAGTTATATCGCTGGCAGCGGGAGGAGCCATCACTATATCCTTAAGCTGTATGTGAAGATGCCACCACTCTTGAGCGAGATGAGGCAGACCATAGAAAAGCTGTTTCCTTTGGGTGTCACAGGAGGAATACCAGACAACAGAAGGCATTAGAATCATGGACACTTTGCCCACTTTTGGGCTATCAGCCCTGCAGCCCTGCTGTGCTTCAGTTGCTCAGTCCTGCTTACTGATCCTATGTGGGAGGGCCATGCTGCTTTCTGCATTTTTGGAACCTGGATTATTTTACTCAGTTGAAGACTGAGAAATCAATGTCTTAATACTTCACTTGTTAAATGAATTTTAGTGTTTAAAATGCACCTAATTTTCAAAATGGCACTAAGGTGGTCTTCAGAAGCAAGGCTCCTTGGGTTACTCCGGGTGAGCAACAGCCCTCATGTAACAGTCCGATGGTTGCCTTCATCTGGCTGCAGTGGGGTGACTGAAAGCAAAATGTTCTAGTGGATACTGACTGTGCCAGCCTCCCCACTTGGTCTTAATGGCTGACCTTGGGCAAGTCTTTCCTTTCAATGCCTCAGTTCCCCATCTGTCAAATGGGGTAATAATACTGACCTACCTCATGGGGTGTTGTGAGGCATTACAGATCAGAACTGATGACTCCTTTGGGGTTGCCTGTGGAGGATGCCTTGAGTTGACATTTTTTTAGCTCTCACTGAACTGTTTCCAAGTTTGGAAGTGCTTAGTGATCTTGGCAAGTTTCTGCCCCTCCACCCCTCATCAAAGCTGCTAGTTAAGATGTTACAGTGTTTTGTGAATGTTGGAGTCTTGATAGTTCAGACTATCCTGGGATGTTAGGAGAGTAGGCACTAGGGTTTTGTGCCTTGCATTCACAAAGAGGCTGTTTGAAACTCAAGAATCTTGGGTTAGAGAATCATGAGGCAGGAATGTTACAGCATTTCTTTCTCTGTAGGTTGGGAGTTAAGGACCTATTCCCATGGACTTATAACCACTTCTGTCCATGAGCAAAGCAACCCTGCTGGTTTGGATTTATATTGTTTCTTTCATTTTCCAGACTGGTCCCAGGATAGTGAGATCACTGTTCCTCTGTGCTCCTAAGCCTCTGCTTCTCGTAGAAACCAGATGGTTCAATCTACATAACCCTCCATCTGCCACCATTGGTTCTCAAGGCTTCATCCAGTTCACTGTGTGTGGAATCTGTCACCTCTTTCCCAGTGTCCACAGTCTGACCCTGACTGAGGACATCTTGGACACTTGTTTGCCCACTTATGGGCTCAAGAGCCTTATTCTTTCCGTCTCACTTAGGGGCTCAGGCAGCCCCTAGCTCTTCCAGACAGGGCTCTTCCCTTTTCCCTCCTTGACCCTGGATTGGTAACCTGTGAAAAAGCACAAGGTCCTGGCTCCCTGGAGGCACACTCTCCATTTCTGTTAGGTGTACTCTGCTCCTAATGGAGGTCCTGGGGTGGGGGGTGGTTCTTTGGAGTTCTAGAGGATGGAGAAGGAGCAGTCTCATGTCCTGCCAAGTAGTAGCCAGCAGTTGCCTTACCCCTGCCTGCTGGCCATGTTCCCACCTCCTAGAATGGGCTTTCAGAGACCCTAGAGCTGGCTTTCCCCAGCATTGTGCCATTCTGAGTAGGAAGCAGGTCATACCTTGTAGCACATGTCTGAATGGAAGTGAGACATTGAATTCTCTGTGGACTTTTTTGGTTTGTGGGGGAGTTTTGGTTGCGTTTCTTGGTTTTATTTCAGCCAAACTCGTCTGCTTTTGATTTCTTTAAAGGATAAATGTTCTATATATATGTTTGCATTTTAAGTGTGTTTTTAAAAATAGACATTTATGTCTTTCTACAACTGACATCCAATTCAGACGTCATTCTCCCCCCCTTCCACCCTCTTCCCCCCCTTTTCATACTCTTGTATTGATTCTAATAAACGGTTGCTTTTCAAATATGGATCTTGAGTGATGGTTTGAATGTTTGTACATGTTTTGAATTTGGGTCCTGGGGTGTTAGCTGATAATCATACATTTCTGCCATCCTCCGTTACTTCAGTGCTGAGCATCAAAGCCAGGACCTTGTGTAAGCTAAGTGAGCACTCACTCATTGAGCTGAGCCCTAACCCATTTGTAATCCCATTTTTGAAGCTTTGTGAAAGAAGAGAAGAGAGCTGGCTGTCTGGGACCTTTCCCTGAAGGTTTGTTGGTTCCGACTTTATACAAACAACCACAGGGTGGCGCCAACCCTGGAGAATAAGCTGGTGCCCTGTGTCTGAGTGACCCTGCTCTTACTGGATAGTTCAGAGAGTAAAGGAGCCCAGGGTGCTCTGTGAGTTCTTCACTAAACCACACAGTCTAAGGTTTACAGTTTATGGTTACACTGTAATTGCCTCATCTTTGATTTGCTTCACAAATACTAAAGAAACCTGTGTCCTAAGGACCTGTGGGCCAGAAACGGGGTCGCAGTAGGAAATTGGAGAGGAAAGTGAGGTTATCTAGGGTTTATTGGGCAACGTAAGTGATGTGGCCTGAACCTGGTTGGGCTGGGCAGAAGCTTGCAGAGATAAGTGAAGATGGACGGACCCTGGAGCCGAGCTCTGGTTTCTACCAGCCTGTCCCTGCAATTCCACTCTCTTGTTTTCCTTTCTGGCTGTTGAGTTATAGAGTCTCTGCAGCCTAATCTCGTAAACGTCTTATGAAGACATCTGTAGGTTGGCTGGCTTAATGGTCCATGACCCCATAAACATGGGACAGGAGAGCCATTTGGTCCACCTCAGAGATGGGCCTTTGTGGACATTATTTATTTCCTACTTCTGAGGACTGGGTCTGCTTGCTCCCTTCCCTTTCTAGTTCTCTCACACCCCACAGGAAGTTTGTCTGCCTTGACCCATCAGGAATCAGGACTAACTCCAGGGTTGGAGGGGGTTGGATCCTGTACTCCCACCCTTAGACAACTGTCTTGGTTTGTGTCTCCCCACAGTGAAGAATGAGGTCTGCTTGACACTCAATTCAGATTAGTTCTTTGTTGCCATAACTCATCCCCTTGTAAACTTTCAGTTTTCTGGAAAAGTCCAGAAGTCACCAAGCTCGTGAAATGGATGCAGTGCTGGCAGCTGGAGACCAGTGGAGACTCACTGCGGGAGTCTGTGCTCTGCTGGCTCATTGAGCACATAGCTCTGAACTGCCCTGTTGGAGTCAGCAGCCCCAGGCTCTCTCTGCTCTTTGGAAGGAAATGTAAGCTGGAACCATGATATTGAGAGCTGACCCTGATTGAATAGGGGAGGCCATGCCATAGCTCCTGCCCAAGCCTGGAGTGACCTGTGTGTGTGCTTGAGAGAGGAATGTGTGACACTGTGCAAAGCTTCCAACCCGAGTTCAATCCCTGGAAGAGATCTGGAGAAAATGAACTCCACAAAGCTATGTATGTTGTTTTTTGATTTTTTTTTTTTTTTAAAGGAGATCTCACTGGACATCGTGGCATGTCTTTAACTCCAGCACTCGGGAGGCAGAGGCAGATAGATCTCTGTGAGTTCCAGGCCAACCTTCAGTGAGACCCTATCTGAAGGGGGAATAAAAGGAGACAAGATGAAGGCTGGGGTCAGTTGGAGTGTGGGCATATGGCATGGGCATTCTGTGGCTCTCGGCAAACTGAGTCCACCTGTTGTGTGTCAGGTGGAAGGATGGTCTGGGTCTGAGGCACCAGCCTTCTCCCTGCCCTACATGTTGCCTCCATGTCTCCTCCCCTCTGCAGCTGTAACATCGTGTTTTCCAGGTGCTGTGCAGGCTCTCTCCCCCGTTCTATGGTTTTTGCCTCCTGTATTGTGTATATTTGTCTGGTCCTTTTGTCTTTTTTTCCCCTCATTTCTGATTTCTCCACTCCTCCCAATTCCATAAGCAACCTTAATTTGGATATTTCATTTCAACCCATCAAATTATCATCTTTCTTGCAATAATCTGGGACTGTTTACAAGCTTGTTCTACTCCATGCCGCCTCTGGAAGCAGGTGCATGTCTTTCTGTGTGAAATGTGGGGTCCCCTTCCAGACTAGAAGGTGCTTGCCCACTAGCTGCCAGCTCCCTCGGCAAGATCTTGTCTGATGTAATTTGGTTATGAGCCAGGGAGGAAAAGATGCTGATCATTTTAAATGGGGGCTGCTGAGATGAAAGGTTTGGGTTGTGACTTTACCCTTTACCCCCTCCTGCTACTGCTGCCTTTGGAGAAAGAAGCGTGTAGGGAGCCACAGCATTGGCCACAGCTGCTGCAGCTTGTGAAATTCTGCCACATCTGCAAGGAGGCAGGGGAGCAGGTGAACAGGAGCCTTTGCCGTGTAGAAGTGGAATGGACTTCCTCCAGCTATTTCCACACCTGCAGCATCTCCTGAGGCAGTCTGCCTCACCCCATAACTGTCAGCTTCCTTGTGTGTATCCATTCACGGTGGGAGCCAGGAGTGGCCAGCTCCGAAGGATCTGGGCCTGGCTGTCCTTGCTCTAGCTTCTGCCTCATTCAGGCCCATGTAGGAAGCTGGGGATGGAGAGAGTGACCACGCCTGCCTTGAGGCCCCTAGGAGAGAGCACCACCACATCCTGTGCAGAGATGCAGCTGCAGCCCAGCTATACACTAGTCCTGCTCTGAGGGCTTCTTTCTTCCCTCTCCTGCCTCTTCCTACTTATGGCCCTTTCTTGGTTCCTGATTGTTCTTTTTCATGTCAGAGAGCTAATAAAGGGGGTTAAGGAAAAGGGATACAAGAGGGAAGAATACTTCTTTTTCTCTTCCTCTTCAGAGCTCCAGTGAAGGGAAAATTGCATCCTTCTGGGAATTAGAGTGTCTCTCTATCTTCAGCTCTCCTCATTCAGCAATGATGTGTAAAACAGGCATTCCTGACCTTGAAAGACCTGTCAGGGCTGGAGGACTAGCTCAGTGGGGCGGCATATGTCCAAGCATGCATGAGGCCCTGGGTTCTGTCTCCAGCATTGTTCCACCCCACCCCAAATAATGACCACTTTAAAATCATTTTTGGGGGTGGTGTTGTTTTTTTTTTTTTTTTTTTTTTTCGAGACAGGGTTTCACTGTGTAGCTTTGCGCCTTTCCTGGATCTCGCTCTGTAGACCAGGCTGGCCTCGAACTCACAGAGATCCGCCTGCCTCTGCCTCTCGAGTGCTGGGATTAAAGGTGTGTGCCACCACCGCCCAGCTAAAATCATTTTTTAAACCAGGCAGTGATTGCATACACCTTTAATCTCAGCACTCGGGAGGCAAAGGCAGGGGGATCTCCGTGGGTTCTAGGCCAACCTGGTCTACAGAGTGAGTTCTAAGACAGCCAGGGTTACACAGAGAATCCTTGTCTACAAAAACAAAACAAAGACAAAAAGCAAGTAAGTGTTCTTAACCACTGAAGCATCTCTCCAGTCCAATAATGGCCACTTTTGAGAATTTCATAACCTTTGGGGTGGCAGTGCCATCTCAGGACAGGGGTTGCCATAAGACTGGAAGTCACTGTTATAAAACTGTTGGATTCTTTGGAAAACAGAGCAGTTTTCTTGAGGCAGGGTCTTATTATGTAGCCTAGGGTGGCCTTGAACTCTTACTCTTTGGCCTTAGCCTCCTGAATGCTGAGAATACAGGTATGTACCACCATGCCTAGTTTTCTCTGAAATATTTGTTCCATTTATCATATCCATAAAAATGTCCCATTCATCAGCCTAGGGGAGCATGTAGGCAACTGAAAACCTGATGCCCAGCAGAGCCTCAAACTCACTGTGTAGCCAAGAGTAAGCTTGAATGTCTGATCCCTCTGCTTCTACCTCCCAAGTGCTGGGATTCTAGGTATGCAACACCATACCTGGTTTTATGCTGGGGCCTTGTGCAAGGTAGGCAAAAAATAACCAACTGAGCATCCCATTTCCTACCCCACTCTGCCCTCCACTTCTCAAACCTCAAACTAGAGGCGTGAGTCTGGGGTGTGGATTAAAGAGCTGGCTGGGTCAAGGGAGGGGAAACTGTGGTGGGTATGTAAAATAAATGAAAAAAGTTTTAATTAAAAAAAAAAGAGCTGGGGTCAGTGTAGCTTGGGGACCAAAGTACAAGTCTGGGGAGGAGGAGGGAGAGAGAGAAACAGACTTGTCCCCGTGAAAATTAGCAGATGAATAAAATGGGGGAAAGGAAGAGGTGAGAAACTTAGCGAAATCAGATGTGTCATGTGTGTCCAACATGTTCAAGGACTGAGGAAGCCCGTGGAAGGTGCATGCTGGGCTTCTGTGGTTTTACCATCCAGGCAGCACCCTCACTCCCTACAAACACAGCAGACTAGAATGTCACTTCCAAAGAGCTCTGAGTGATGAATCACCTCAGTATCTGCCCTCCTGTGTTCTGAGACAGGACAGGGTTCCCTCTCAACTCCATGAGCTCCTTGGAAACCTGAAAATACATGGGTAATTTTAGGGGTCCCTGTGCGTCTCTAATGGCTTTCATTTGTACTCTAGTGTGGGGAGATTGGAGAGCTTAGATACCTCAACCTCCAGGCCTGCTTTAGGCATCCCAGGAAGGGAATGAAGGGAGGGGCAAATACTTGGCAGTTCCAGTGGCCACAGGTAAGGATAACTAGTCCCTGTCAGAGATCTCGGAGGCCCAAGTGACACTTCAGGTTCTTCCCAACTACTCTGGGTCCCTCACAAAGAAATGTAACATCTGGATGTGAGTGAGTTAGAGGGAAGGATCATTTGAATGTGTTTGTGCTCATCTGACTACTGTGAATTCCACCTCATCTAAGTCGAGCCATTCGGTGGGCATGGGCAGAAAGCAGTTGCCTGGAAAGCTCAAAGCAGCACATAATCTGCAGGTCATTTATGAAAATGAGTGAATAGTGCTTGGGATGCTACTTGGGAGGGATTTATCTCCCAGCCAAGAGGAAGAAGTCACTATGGAGAAAAGACAATTGCTCTCTCTCTAAGCTTGCACCTTGGTCCCTAAGCAATACCCACCTCAGTCCTTAATGCAGGCCCTCAAGTCCTCTGTTCTGAGAGGCTTGGGAGAAGTAGAAGTAAGGATGAAAGAGGAAACTAGGGAGGTGGCTCAGCTGGTACAATACTTACCCCACAAGTACAAGGTCCTGGGTTTGTTCCCCAGCACCATATAAAACTAGCCATGCCACCCAGAAGCAGGAAACCGTAGGTAGGAGCCCAGAGTGCTTTGAAGGCAGCACAGTCTGGAAGGATATCAAACATGCCAGGAGCCCAGGGCACACAAAATGGCAGGGTAAGCAGGGTGAGAGAGGGTGGGCAATATAAACTCAGAGGTGACCTCTTCTGTCAGCCCCAAAGCCCCTGAACAGCTTAGGCCATGAAGTGCTGAAGTTGGGCTAGGTGGCAGTCATTAAGCAGTGAGGTCAGGCTGTGCTACCCAGCACCACCGAAGTAAGTGTTGGTTTTCTTGTTGCCCAGGCTGCGCGATAGCACCAACCCTCTGTCAGTTTCCTGAGGGGCTCAGCTTAAGTACTGAATTATGCTTTCATTTTTCCCAGGATATTTTATTATTTTTATTGTAATCAGAATGTAAGAACCAACAAAAGGAAAAACTTCACCAATTTCATAACCTTATCATGGCAATATACTACACATCTTTTCATTTCCACACTTATCTTTGTTTTTTGTTCATAGAAAAAAAATCCCTATTTTTATATTGTGGATGGATGTCTGTTTGGGGCTTTTTTTTTTTTTTTTTCACATGACAGAATAGTTCTTGGGGCTGAAGAGATGTCCCAGTAGTTAAAAGAGCTTGTTGCTCTTACAGAGAACCCCTGTTCAGTACCCTTCACCCACTGCCTGTAATTCCAGTTATGGGGCATCTGATGACTCCTGCATTCTGAGGGCACCAGGCAAACACTCATACACAAAAGTTTTTACAATTAAATTTCCTTTT
>CABHPQ010174094.1:20921-40494 GCA_902168405.1 Peromyscus aztecus | reverse complement strand
GAGAGAGAGAGAGAGAGAGAGAGAGAGAGAGAGAGAGAGAGAGAGGCACGGACAGACAGACAGACAGAGACAGAGAGAATTTTTAAAAAAAAATCTGAGGAAGAACAAAAATTTCCCCAAGAACCAAACTGTTCTTGAAGGAAGAAAACTGTAGAAGAGAATAACATGCAAATGCAAAAATTATCAGGAAGCTACGGTGATGGTGACCATATGTCATTGCTGCCAGGATAGAAGAAGTGGCCAATGGAGCAGGATATAGAACTCCTTGACCTGACTCACAGTTACCCGAAAAAACCAGTGGCAGAGCTGGCATTACAGGGCAGCGAGGAACAGAGAGCTCCTGCGATAAATGGTACCAGGAGAGTCAACCACATGGATAAAAATGACTTCTTTCTATCCTACCATACATAAAAATCAATTCCGCTTGGATTATCAACTTAAATGCAAAAGGCAGAACTATGAAACTTTTTAGAAGACAACGTAAGAAAATAAGTGGACAATCTTGGAAGGAAGATGAATTCTTAAATAACTTAGAAAACAAAAAATATGAGAGAAATCACTGATGCATTTAATTGCATTGAGTTTGAAGGCCCTGTCTTTATCAACAAAGACCATAACAAATGAAAAGGATCAGTTATGCACTGGAAGATGATATCAACAGTCATAATTTTAATGGACTCGACACTAGGATGTCTGTCCAGCTGTCCGTCTTCTGAGAGAGAAAGAGAGAAAATTGAAAATTAAATAATCTGATGGAACAGTACACAAAAGGTGAGGTAGTAAGAATCAGCAATAAAGTTAAACCTCAATAATCATATTGAAAATGTAAGTTGAAAGCATGACGTTCATTAGTAGTAGAATAGGCAGACAAATTGCAGTTTTTTTATACAATGAAATACTACAGAGACAACAACCACAGCTACCTAGTACAAAGTTCATTTGGACAACGAGATTAAGGTGTACTAACAAATGTTCTATTTTTTAAACAATATAATAAATACTTAAAATTTTACCATGTTATGAATCCTTGGAACTTTTACAAATCATAGACTTTGGTAGCCAATAAATATTGGCTCTAAACTGAGGGCTTATGAGTATTTTTTAGGTGTAAGGGCCTGCTTAGATCTTGTTCTGTAGGCTGTAGACAACAAGAGGTTTAACCTGGGATGGCACATATAAGCCTCAGAGTTCTTTGGGTGTAAAAAGAAACAGCTTTCACCTCAAATAGGCCTTCTGGATACTATAGATACCAAAGGTGTGATTATATACACTGTGCCTGGCATTATATATATATATGATGTATATATGATGTATATATATGATATATATATCATATATATATTTGTGTGTGTATGTGTGTGTGTGTGTGTGTGTGTGTGTGTGTGTGTGTGTGTATTTGCAGAAACTGTGGAGTGTTGCTTCCCTAAGAGATATCAGGGGAACTGTAGCAAGCAATGACCTTTCCATGAAGGGTGAAAAGCACTCTTCTACTTTGGTTTACATGATCATAATCAACATTCAGCAGTGCTATGAGGTGATTAGGTCATGTATGGAAATCGAAGAGATCAGTAACTGATAAATGGGTTGAGGGAACTGGCTAGATATCTTTGACCTCTTTGGCTTCCTTGTATTGAGAGCACTGCACTGTTCCCTCTGGACAATGCACCCTCATGGGACACAGAGTTGACCTGTACTTGAATCTCGACCTTCTCAGCTGCTGGAATTCTGAAGACACTGTGCAAATAATGAACACCAAACAGAGACCTCCATAATTACATGCCATGAGTCTGCTCTTTCAGTAAATACGTCATTTTTTTCAAGACAGGATCTCACTATGTAAACTCGAACCCTCAATTTTTAAATCCCAACTTCCCAAGTTCTTGGATAGCAGGTGTGTACAACCATGCCTGGCAAGTTCTGTTCTTTCAACCTGCTTCTCAAGGTGGTTAAGAGAATCAAATGAGATAATGAATATAAAATGGCCTGACACATCATAAGTACAAAGCATTAACCTATATAGTTATTATTACCTCGTTATAGAGTGGAATTAGAAAGTGATTTATTGTATTCTGTGCATTCCTATTATGGAAGTCTCTACATACACAGATCTGCTTAAATGTAATCATTGAATTTAGGAGAATTAATTTTTGCCAGATTTATGTTCCATGGGAAATTGCGGATATTGAAAGTTTTAATATTTGCAGTGTTCAGACAATTTGCTTTGTTCAGAATAGCCATCAGGGGCCATCAATCTCCCCCAGGAAGGAATTGTGGAAGCAACAGCTCCTTCTGCCACTTGTCTCACTACAAACTGGTTGCTGACCTTGTTTCCTTAACAAAGCCATCATGGCACATTAATCATTTCTCTACAGATTATGTCTTCAATTATTCATTTAGTTATTTTTTAGGAGGGTCAGACAAAGGGATTTCTTGGGAAGATACAAATAATATTTTCCTATTTTCATTTCTTGTTTTACTATATTTATTTTAGCTCTATCACAATTGCACAAGTGAAAACAAGACAGGAATTGGAGGCAAACCCGAGTCCCAGTTATTAAACCCATCCTGACGGTGACCATATCTTTGAGTCATCACAGATCTAATGAGAAATGCTGAATATTAGCAATTTAAAAATAAATTAGAAACAGTAATTTAGTGCCTTAAAATTTGTATCTGTTTGTACTTTATGGATTATGTTCGGATAATTTGAAGGGGCAATGAAAAGATTTGGAAGATTTTTTTTTTGTAGTAATTGCAAAAGAGAATACCTGGTGGCCCTTCAAAATGTGATAAAGACGAAGACAAGTTGTGTGTTGTCTTGTGGCTCATTCTCCCTTGGCAGCTCAGTGATCCACAGTGAGAGCAGTGCCCGGCATGGTGCTATCAGAACTCAAATTATGCAAAAGTGTACACTTATTCAGGTTACCATTTTGCCTTCTTTTCATTCTTGCTTTGATGGCAAATGTTCCTTGCGTGTGTTCATTTTGGATCTCTGTATCATCGTGTACAGAACGAAGACAAGACAAAACAAAACCATGTCTGTAGATGACCTGATTCCAGATGAAAAAGGAAAATGCTATGTCTGTATGTTTTATGTATTTCCTGGGACCAAAATGTGATGTTTCCAGCTGTTACTGTCTCGCAGAAGCACATATTCCCTACTGAGAAAATGTGCTTCCATTCTGTTCCCATTGAGATGATTTGCTGGTTCTGATCAACTCCAGGTCTGGAGTCTGGCAGAGAATCATTCAGATGATTGCCCTGATTTCAGGCTGTGCCGGGTCTAGGAATGCTCAATTCTAAGCCATTGCCCTGAACATCACTCTTACCCCTGACTTATTCAGCAGCTCAGTGGTCTCCAGCTCACTGTACTGTCATTGCATAATTGAAGCATACTCTTCCCCATTTATTGACATAGAATGTCAATGTCGTAATCTGTTTGTAATTAGGACCACTACAAAAATCCATCTTTTCTTTATCCCTTCCTCCATGAGCTTTATAGAGGAATAAACATACATAGCTTTATTCTGGCCCACAAACAGAAAACAATTTAGATCAAATTCCCTGGTGTAACATGTATTAGCTTGTCACCGAAGACAAAATTTGTACTTATTGAAAGGTGTACCACTTTACCAAGCTTTTCAAACCTGCAGTAAATAAAAAATGCATGCCTATTTAAGCCTCAGAAACAAAGAATCACTTTGTGAAACCTAATCTGCTCAAACACTGAAGAGTCATGAAATGAATCTACCATGTGCTGAGAGTGACATGCCTGGAAGAATAATGAGTTCCATTTTGATGAGCTTGAATCAAAGTTCATTGACATTATAGCTCATGTGTTTACTGCCACCTTATGAACAAAAGGTTTTGAATATGGTGTGGAAGGAAAACGTAGTAGAAGGTTGTGGTGAACAAACTCATGCATCCTTTTGTTATTATGGGTGGTGGTGGTGGTGGTGGTGGTGGTGGTGTGTGCTTAAATACAGGAGTTTACCATGTAACCTCAGTGCCTGGAACACACTAAGTAGACCAGACTGGCCTTGAACACACAGAGATATGCCTGCTTCTGTCTTCTGAGTACTGGGATTAAAGGTGTGTGTCACCACATTCAGCTTTACCCCTTATCTTTTGAGATATGGTCATATGAGCCATTTATGGCCTGGAACTCACTGTGGAGATTAGACTGGTCTCTAATGTACAAGCGTTTGTCTGTCTCTCCCTCTTGACTCCACTTTATCTTGAATTGCTTGAACTAGACTGGCTGGCTAGTGAGCTCCTGGGATCTACTTGTTTCCATCCACATGCATGCCCCTGAGCCTGGCTTTGGTATGGTTGCTGGGGGATCTGAACCCAGGTCCTCATGCTTGAGACAAAAGCGCTAAGCATCTCCCCAGCCCTAAAGGTTATTTTAATAATGAATCTCGACTTACTGACTTTAGGGCATTCAGGCCATTAGAAAAAAAAAATCTTAATGTTTTCAGTTCAGATTAGGAAACCTCTTTGGCTGGCTGTCTTTTTCAAGATGAGTATTAGGAAAATAGATGTCACAGCCACTGCTTCTCACCAGCCATTGACCTCACTCTTACTCTGCCAGAATGGACCTGTGTGGAATAGGAATAGGAGAGATGCGTGCTACTAAGCACCACATATTAATTTTCAACATGCTGTATTTTCTCTCTTTAAAAGTTAATATCCTTTGACAACTGGCTTTTAAAATGTTAAATCGTAGTTTGAAGCCACCCCAAAGCAGGAGTCGTCTGCTTAGGGTCAAAGATTCCAAAAAAAAACCTTAAATTTACAGTTGGATAAAAGAGATTGTGTGCTGTATAACCAAGCACTGTGAAATGTAATTAACTCTTCTCTTAGGGAGAAAAACAAAACAATAAACAAAAAAACCCCACCAAAACTAATTAGAAAACTGAAAGATCTCCTGACCACAGGCTTCACGAAACTAATTATCGAAAGAAAGAAAGCATAATATGAATGTGAGCAATATCCATTTAAATAAGCCATCTTAAAGTGACAAACCACAATTATAAAAATTCAACTGATGCTAGATCTCTGAATCATACTAACTAAAAGAGAATCATTCTTTAAATATTTCATAAGCCAGTTCCCAGAAGCCTGGTCTTAGCAGAAAATGGTTCTTTCTTCAGGTATCTAACTTGATTTCTGTATGATTGGAATTCACAAGAGAATTTAGGAATGTTTGCAAGAGGCAATGTCTAGAATTTTCTATATATTCTGCATCTTCTGTTTATGTGTAAAATATATTCACTCAGAGCCAGAGAGACAACTCAACAGAGGACTCAGGTTCAGTTCTGGAATTAGACCTGGGAGGCAATGAAGAATGGGGGGAATGGATAGAAATGAGGTACCGTGAAAGAAGTGCTTGACCATAAGCAGTTAAGATAAGGGACGGGTCACGATTTCAGATGTTGTCCTCATGTATGAACATGAAAGATAAAGTTGTTCCTTACCACGGGTAGAACTATGTGGTATTTGAGATAGGCTAGTGTTGATGCTGAGACACATAGAGTGATAACTTCAGAAATATTGGTGAATTCAGAAGAAACAGCTGACATTCATGTTATCCTGTGGAGAACAAAGACATTGGTGCTTACAATTATCAGAGCATTGGGGTCTAAGTCCTCTTTTGCTACTTGACAAATAATTGGTCTTCATTAAAATTTCTTTTTCTGTAGCACTGTGGCAGTATCATCAAGCTGACCGATCTAAAGTGAAAATCCTACGGAAGTATGTGTGAAAGTGTGATGCAGAATACTAAGGGAAATAAGCTTTATTAAAATACTGCAAATGCATCCTATATAAAACATTTCAAATACACTTCAAGTAAGAACATTGTAATAAGGCAACATATAAAGAGAAATTTTCTATCAGCAACCAACAAGAATTTTCTACCAGGAGATGGTTTCTTAATGCCATACATTGTTAAATAAAGCATTCACTGAAACAAAAAAATGATAGTAATTAGTATCATTTTTGGATATGGAAAAATGTTTTGATAGATCATCTATGAGACTATCATAATATAATTTAATAATAACCATGAATAAGGTGTTCTGAGTTAGGTTGTGTGAAGCACATTTCTTTCAATTTACTTTATTCAAGTTTTAACTTCACCTACCTTCTAATCTTTTGACATTTTTCTACCACAAGGTAAAAATTAATTTCTAAGTGGAAAACATGCTTTAAAACCACAAATTACGATCATCTGCATGAGAGGTGGTGTGTATGTGTGTATGTGCATGGATGTGGATGTGTGTATTTGAGCTACATACAGCAGAATGGATAATTTCAAATGGAAGAGGTCTTAAAGGGAACATAACTCTATGTTGGACCAAGTCTTTATGAATTTAACGCCACTAACTAATTACACTGTGTGCTGAAACACATTGCTGAAATCTGTTATGTGAAATAAAACCTGGTATTGAAGTGTAATTTCCACATGCTGTGGAGAGTTAATTATTAAATATATTGTCCGCAGCAAGAAATAAAACGTTGTGGATAATGATGTTTTTGTAGGGTCCAAGTGTGAAGATGGGAAAAAATGTCACCAGCAGCTCATTTCGCACGGATACAATCACCTGTTTCCATTTCCTTCAGTGGCAGACTTTCCTGAAAACTATGAAAATGAGCATGCTCTTATTGTGTGAAATTGAAAAAAGTACAAGCCAGGAATCCCTGTTCTTTACTAGTCTGCTGTTAAAAATTCAGAGCACTTTAAAAGGCATTTTATTTATTTATTTATTTATTTATTTATTTATTTATTTATTTATTTTTTGTTTTCGAGACAGGATTTCTCTGTGTAGCTTTGTGCCTTTCCTGGAACTCGCTTTGTAGACCAGGCTGGCCTCGAACTCAGAGATCCACCTGCCTCTGCCTCTCGAGTGCTGGGATTAAAGGCGTGCGCCACCACTGCCCGTCCTAAAAATTCTGTATGCTGTAGAAATTTCTTTACACCCTCATTAACTTTTTATTCATTTAATTGTATTTCTCTCAGTACTGGGAACTGACAGGTCGAACTGTCAGGTCTTGCACATACTAGACAAGTCTCTACCATGCAACTACAGTTTTTTTTTTTCATTTTTTTGAAAATCTGATCCCACTCTTGGTTTTGTCTGTTTGTTTGAGACAGAGTTTCTCTGTGTAGCTTTGGAGCCTGTCCTGGAACTCGCTCTGTAGACCAGGCTGGCCTCGAACTCAGAGATCCACCTGCCTCTGTCTCCAGAGTACTGGGTTTAAAGGCGTGCACAACCACTGCCTACCCTAAAAGGCATTTTAAAAGAAATGTCCCTATGATTTTAGGAAATAAAATTGTGCTCATAACTTCCTGTCTTACTCCCTCTTACTTCACGGTATACTGAACACCTTTCCACATGTAATGTCACATTCTTTTCATTATTCTTTGGTAGTTAATTTCCTCAGGAGGCCCATGAGAATCTCTAGACATATTAATTTATGTGTATAACGTTAGCGTTGTCTATAGACCATACATCTCAGACAGGGTGGTAATTTTTTCCATCTTTTTGAATCTTCCTACCCATGTAGCATTCTGCACTTTGTGACTCAGAAACTATGATTGCTGTTTTTTGTTTTGTTTTTGTTTTGGCTACTTTCTTTGAGGGCGTTTACTTCTTGCTCTGCAGGTTAGAACTCTGGTTCTTTCATAACTTCTTATCAGTCATTGTTAGTAGATGGGGAAGCTATTGACTAGTCTTTGATCAGCAGGCTTCTTAGCAAATTGGCTTACTAAATGAAACCTTTGTTTTGTTTTGTTTTGTTTTTTTGAGAGAGGGGGAAGTGGGCCATAAGCAAATAATGAATTATTTCACTCTCATATATTTTTAGCTTACATAATTTTTTTGACTTATTGAATCATTGACAGCTCTCAGAATAATGTGGAATTCTAGTTGTGATAACAGGTTTTCTTGTATTGGGATGAATGATAATCCTAATCCTGCTGATGTCTCATGGATGGTTGTGATTTTGCCTCCTGTTTCTGCAAAGCTCTTTATTATTTTATTACAATCTTTCTGTATAAGAAGATACATATTTAAATAAAGAAAATCCATTAGATTTTATGACAAGATCAGTTTTCTTCCATATGCTCACACTTTACATTTGACATAAAATAAGAAAATCTAAAAATTCATAAAAATATATTGGAAGTTTCTACCATCCAGGTACTGAGATAGGCAATGTCACAAATGTCTTACTTAATCTTTAAAAATCTATCACATAAGCATCATCATTATTCCCAGTGTACAACGTCTGGATTCATAGATAGACCTGTTTCCATTTAGGAAGTATCTTTGCACATTGGGAATGAACTCTACTTAGCTGCAGTCAACTATGATTTTATTATAGTGTTGGACTTGATTTACCAGGGTGTTACTTAGATTTTTTTACAGTTTTAGCAAAACTGTACAATCACTACAGGTATTTCAGTCTATTCAGGACTCAGTAGGGGAAATATAAGAAGACCCAGTTTCCAAGTGATCATGGGAGCAAAATGAAGGATGAGGAATGGAACAGCTGAGAGGCAACAAGGTTGAGATTTGAACCCTGGCAGAGGATAAAGAAAACATTGGGAAACAGCAAATGACTGAGCAGCTGAGGAGCTAAACATACTCAAACTGGAGGAAGAAGGAAAGAGCCAGACCCTCTGCGCCTTCAAATTTACAGGATTGATTTGTGTACTTTTAGGTACTGGTTCCTGGCTAGGTTTATGAATGGTAGATTTATCGGCCTGCTCTGGGTCTGCCTTTTGAACAGTCTCACGGAGGACAATAAAAAAGTTTTATTTTCTATCCCACTCAGGTGCCTTCACATCCTATTTGGAAAAATGTCTGCCTACTTCAAGGTCCTGAGGATGCTCTCTGTCTTCTCTTAAAACCTTTGTCCTACTTCTCACGTTTAGATGTGCAGTCCACCTACAGCCATGTTAGGACAAATGAGATGAAATGAGAGTGGAATGAATTACTTCCCATATTGTGATCCATATTGAGTCCAGCATAGGTTCCAGAAAAGACCACCCATTTCTCTCCTGCACTACAGTGTCACCTGCTCACGAGCTAAGAGACTGTGTGTGGTTCTGCCATGGATTCTCTTTTCCACTGGTATCTGTTCACTAACGTCATGCTGCCAATGACTACAAAAGCTTGAGCAGGCATATGTGTGGTTGATGTAGGTTTTTCCTGCTCTGTTTTCCTTCCAGGAAGGCAGCTCTTCCTGCTCTTTTTTTTAATTGTTGTTGTTGTTGTTTGTTTGTTTGCTTTCATTTTTCTTTATTAAGAATTTTTCTACTCACTTCAAATACCACCCACAGATCCCCCCTCCTCCCTCCTCCCACCCCCAAGCCCTCTCTCCCAAGCCCCCCAACCTCTCCTCATCCCCACATCCCCAAAATCAAGGTCTCCCATGGGGAATCAGCAGAGCACACTGAGCCTAGGCAGGTCCAAGCCCCTTCCCACTGCACCAAGGTTGTGCAAGGCGTCACACCACAGGCACCGGATTCCCAGAAGCCTGCCTATGCACCAGGGACAGATCCTGATCCCCCTGCCTGGGTGCCCCCCAAACAGTTTGAGCCAAACAACTGTCTTCCATATCCAGAGGGCCTAGTCCAGTCCCATGGGGGCTCCACAGCCACCAGTCTACTCTTAACCCCTATGGTTTAGAAAAAGTCCCCACAAAGGCATTTGTCTTGAAAGCCTGATTAGCATTCTTCAGTATGACTGGGAAGTGGAATCAGGCAGTCAGGACTGGGCCCTGGGACCATGCTTATCTCTCCTCTGGTAGGCTGGCCTCTCATGAGGTTCAGCATTTCCTTCACTGGCATGTAGCAGGAGTCTTAGAGCGTCTTATTAATAAAATCAAACCTGAGCCAGGTATTGGAGTAAATGCTGGAAGGTCAGAGAAATACAACAAGCCACAGCTATCTCACCTCACCGGATCCTCAGCTGATCTAGTTTCCTCAGACTGGAGGCCTCTGAGTCCTCATCCAGAATGGGTCTCAGCTGAACTGCTGCTAGAAGCCTGAATGCTTAACCAGCCCAAATTCTTCTCCAGGCCAAATGCCTACCCAGGCCAAATGCCTCAAGTTTCTTCACGCCTTATATACCTTTCTGCTCTCTACCACCACTCCTTGGGATTAAAGGCTGGTTTACTGGGATTAAAGGTGTGTGTCACCACGCCTGGCCGTTTCCAATGTGACCTTGAACTCACAGAGATCTGGAGGGATTTCTGTCTCTGGAATGCTAGGATTAAAGGCGTATGCTACCACTGCCTATCCTCATGTTTAATATTGTGGCTGTTCTGTCTCTGACCCCAGATAAGTTTATTAAGGTACACAATATTTTGGGGAACATCCAGTGTACTGCCTTGCCACAGGCTCAAAAAGCAAGAGCGTCAACTAGAAATGAAGACTAACCTTCCCTTCCTAATGACTCCTCAATACCCCAGGTATTTTGTAACAGGAATAGACATCTGAGTACCTTATTAACTCTATGTTTCCATGTGGCTATTAGGAGCAGCTTATTAAGTGTCTTTTCACACACACACATAAATACTATTGTCCATTTTCAGAAGGATTAAACTTATTTTATAGATCAGTCTGAAGAGACTTCATCTTTTACACTATTGCATCTTCCATCTTATGCTACCTCCATTTCCTAGGTCTAAATATTTTTTCCACTCTGTCATTTTCAGGACAGTGACCTTGCATAGCACTTGTGTTATGCCGCCACCCTTGCAGCAGTGACCTGCTAATTTTACCGCTTATTTCTAGATGATTAGAGTTTTTCTCCATATTAGTTATGTCACTTGAAGATAATTAGAATTTTATATTTCCTTGCAGTCCTTACACCCGTTTCTTTTAAAACACCAAGTACAATATTAAAATAATAAAAGATATGCTTGTCTATATTTTGTGATTGGGAGAAAAAACTTTCAGTAATTCATTATTGAAGACTGGCTTGACAATAATGTGTTATAGATGCTATTGTCGGTCTTAGGTGACTTTGTCCTATCACAAATTTGGAAAACGTGAGTTAATATTGAATTATATGGAATTAAAATAATTCATGTTATATGTGTTATTTATGTTTCCCACTCATTTTTAAAAAGATAACTGTAGTGCTAGGGTTGGATGCTAGAACTTTTGGCCTGCCAGAAAAGCCCTCTGCCACCGAGCTGCATACCCAGCCCTTAGTGTCTAAGGTGGTTTTTAAGCAACTGTTGCATTCCTGAAGTCGGCCTGCTTAGTTCTGAAGTTGAGTTCTTTCTATATCCCATTGTCTTCAACATGCAAATGTCTGTTTATAATTTCATTAATATGCATAGACATACAAGAAAAGTAATAGTCCATCCTTTTGTGGTTATACTATCCTCATAAAATAACTTAGGGTATTTTTTTCTTTGACTAGAAGATGTTTGAATAAGATATTTTGAAGATATTTTTCCCCATAAGTGGGAGCCACCTAGGCCAGTTCTTCACTTTAGTTTGTTCATGCAAAACACTTGAATGATGGGTTTGATTTATTCAATATGATTCAGTAATTATTGGACTTTGAGAAATTTTCTTTTCCTTTGTCAGTTCTGAAAAGTATTTTCTATGGATTTTGTACATTCCATCCAAAACTTCAAGACTAGTCAGTATGTTCAGAATATTTCTTTTATTTTCCCCGTTAATTTTGTGAATATGGACATGTATCTTCTTTCTTATTAGTAGTAATAGATATCCTTTAGGTATTTAGGGTTAACAATTTCATGATTTCTAAAGCCCCAGCTCTGCAGGATGAGGGTGTGGTCCTTATTTGAAATCTCAGCTCTTGGGGGGCAGAGCAGAAAGAACACAGCAGGTCTAAGGCCAACCTGGTCTACGTGGTGAGTTCCAGGACAGCAAAGACTACATAGTGAGATCCTGTGTCAAAACACTTCAAAAAATGGGACTGGAGAGTTTGCTCAGTGGTTAAGATCACTGGCTTCCCTTCTAGAGGACTTGGTTCAACTCCTAGCACCCACATGGCAGCTGACAACCATTCATAATTCCAGTCCCAGGGCTCTGACTCCCTCTTCTGGAATCCACTGCACACATGTGGTGCACAGACATACATGCAGGCAAAACACCTACACACATAAAATAACAAACAAAAACACCCCCAAATATCTTATGATTAGATCATCACTTTTTATTTATTTATCTTGTTGCAAGTAATGACAAATTATTATCTCCCAAATCTGAAATAAAAAGTATAAAACTTTCTTCAATGTGAGAAAGTATCTCAGGCAATGTATGAGTTTTGTTTTGCCTGGCGGAGACAGGCCAGTTGGTTGCTGTGACCTCAGTCACATGTGTCACCTGGGGGTTTGGTTCCTCACAGTCCTGTGTCTGCTCATCACTCGTGGGCCGTGTTGGTTTCATTTTAGCTTGAATTAGACAGATTTTTATGTTTTGTTTACATCTATTTGCTGGACATTTCCTGGAAGCTTCTTAAAAGTAGGCTACTCAGAGATGAAATGCTAGAAAATGTACTTTTCTATCGTTAGAATGAATGTGTGTTTAAAAGCAACTTAAGGGGAAAGGAAGGAAGAGCCAAAGCTTTGGGGTCCCATTGAATTTGAGCAAGCTGCGTGATTTAATTTAGTCAAGTTAAAATGTAATGATGCTGTTAGGCAATGTTTCATAGAAGTGGTACTTGTCGAGCCGGGCGGTGGTGGCACACGCCTTTAATCCCAGCACTCGGGAGGCAGAGCCAGGCGGATCTCTGTGAGTTCGAGGCCAGCCAAGTGAGTTCCAGGAAAGGCGCAAAGCTACACAGAGAAACCCTGTCTCGAAAACCCCCCCCCAAAAAAAAGAAAAAAAAAAGAAGTGGTACTTGTCAACATATCGCAAGAGCTCCTAAATATTAATAATAAAAAGAAAAACCAAGAAGAGGAAGAAAAGGAGTGAAAAGAGGAAAAGAACACCTGTTTTTGATTTAAAATCTTGTAAATTATTCAGTATCACTAGTAAGTAGAGAAATAAGGAAGCAAAAATATCCTTTTTATTTTAATATTATAATATTCTACACACTTGCAAGAGTGTGTAGAAATGGGTACATCATCCAGAATGTAGTATGAGAATTTCTATTAATGCTTTGAAATAATTGTTTTTGAAGCTTTTTCCTATAGGAGTATTCTCACATTTTATAAAAACAAAAGTAGTCACTGCAGAATTGTTGTTATTCACCCTGCAAAGGGCAATAGTAGAAAAGTTTATCAGTAAGCAAATGGTTAGGACAGATGCAGACATTCTGAAATGGCCTCATGGGCTGTGTTCTTTTGCTTTCTATACAATAACAAAATTAAGAGAGACAAGAAAAATAATAAAAGAGATATTGAAGATATGTAAAGACACTTAAGACAGCTAGTATAATAGATAACTATTAACAATTGCACATTATCATATTACAATCTAAAATGAAAGGTGCCCAAGTTTTGAGCGTGTTTATCTTTGGTAGCAGTATTTACTTTTTAAGATATTATTCCACCATCTTTGAATTTTATATCATCTTCACTGTCTTTGTAGTATAAGAAAATTTTATGGCATAAAAATGGCAACAAAGATGGATTGTTCTAGATCTTTCTGGATCTAGATGGATTATTCATTCTTGTATTTCAACCATCTCTGAGCTCTCCTTTTTCGTTTACTGCCTTGTCTCGGGGTACATATGTGCTCTTGTTTTGCTGTGGAGTAGAGATGAGAATAATTCCTTTTGTCCTTTGATCTTTGAGGACAATTATATCACAACTCTTTCAACCTTTCCTTTTGAATAGTTACTATTTCATGAATTCAAAGAAAAATGTTAAAATAACATTTTAAATAACCATGAGACCCAACTAATTAATGTGGTTTAGATACTATATTGTCCTTTACTCTCAGGTTTGAACTAGAATAGGAAATGCCTTTAGCTGCAAAGTAACTTCCCTCATTAATTTTGATTTTTTGAGCAACATTGGCTCAAATTTAGCTGTAAGTGGAGACTAGGCAGAAAAATCTCTTCCTCTGGGAAACACTCACTTAACTTCCTGAACACAGTGGCTCTAAAATATATCCTGAGATGTATAGAAATTAAGCAATACAAAAAAGGGACTTTGGGACTGTAGTTAAATTGATAGAATAATTTTGCCTAGCATGAATGAAGCTCTGGGTTTGATTCTCCAGAACCACATAACCTGGGTATGATAGCACATTCCTATAATCTCAGTGCTTGTAGGTACAGGCAGGTAGACCAGAAGTTCAGCATCATCCACAGTTGTACAGTCTGAGCTTGAAAGCTGTATTAGAATGAATGAGCAAATGAGCAAATAAGGAAAATAAATTTATAAGTCATGATTACTGTTTTTGATGGCCAGTTTTGATAATCAACTCCATTGGATTGAGAAATGCCTATAAGATTGGGTAAGGGCATCTGTGTGTATGTGTGTGGAGGAAGATCTCTGAGGACATTTCCAAAGAGGATTGGCTACGGCAGGGAGAGCCACCCTGTGTGTCCATTCATAGTCAGAACTTAAACAACTCACAGACCTTGTTCAAAGGAGTGCAGTGTCCTACTACAAGTGCACTGTCCTACAAGACTGTGTCCTTGTACCACACAGTCTCCAAGTGTGCTACACTGAATTCTAGCTGAGACTGCTGCTCAGGACAGATGGGTTTGTTAAGCCACTGTGCTAGAAAAGGATCCAGAAAGCACAGATCTACAAGACATGCCCACTCATTAAATGGGGGTGGAGTAGAGGGGCTGGTCATAATGAGAAGAGGAGGAGAAAGCCAGGCTGCCCAGCCACTCTGTTGCTCTGTGTCCTGGTCATCATAAGTTGAACTGCTCTGCCCTACTAGGACCTGACTCCTAACACACTGATGCATCTGAAACTGCACACCAGCATCATCTTCTTCTCCCTTGAGTTATTTTTTCTTGATTATTTTGTCTCGGAAATGAAAAGTTTGACTATTACACCACACATCCCCATGTATAGACAAACATTATAAAGTGCGTCTCCTAAAGACACCGTTCTAGTTGTCCCATTTGGGTGATACTGTCATAGTGTAGTACCTTCCCAGTGTGCCAAGACACCCTTTTGCATTCACAACATACCATGCATTCTTTTTATCTTTTTTTCCGTTTCATTTTTTTTATTCAGAAATTTTCTACTCACTCTACATACCACCCACAGATCTCCCCTCCTCCCTCTTCCCACATCCAGCTCTCCCTCCCAAGACACTCCACATCCCCACATCCCCCAAACCAAGGTCACCCATGGGGAGTCAGCAGAGTCTGGCACACTGAGCCTAGGCAGGTCCAAGCCTGTGGTGATATTATGTTCCCCAAAATTTTGTGCACCCTAATAAACTTATCTGGGGTCAGAGACAGAACAGCCACTAGATATAGAGGCCAGAAAATGGTGGCACACATGCCTTTAATCCCATCACTTGGGAGGCAGAGATCCATTTGGATCTCTGTGAGTTTAAAGCCACACTGGAAATAGCCAGGCATGGTGACTCACGCCTTTAATCCCAGGAAGTGAGCCTTTAATTCCAGGAAGTGATGGCAGAAAGCAGAAAGGTATATAAGGTGTGAGGACCAGGAACTAGGCTGGTTAAGCTTTCAGGCTTTCCAGAAGCAGCTCAGCTGAGATCCATTTGGATGAGGACTCAGAAACTTCCAGTCTGAGGAAACAGGATCAGCTGAGGAATTGGCAAGGTGAGTTGGCTGTGGCTTGGTCTGCTTCTCTGATCTTCCAGCGTTCACCCCCACACCTGGCTCCAGGTTTGTTTTTAGTAATAAGACCTTTTAAGATTCGTGCTACACAAGCCCCACCCCACTGCACCAAGGCAGCCGAAGGCGTCACACCACAGTCACTGGGCTCCTAAAAGCCTGCCCAAGCACCAGGGACAGATCCTGATCCCCCTGTCTGGGTGCCCTCCAAACAATACGAGCCAAACAACCGTCTTCCGTATCCAGAAGGCCTAGTCCAGTCCCATGGGGGATCCATGGCCACTAGTCTACAGTCCATGGGCTTCCACCAGTGTGACCAGTCATCTCTGCATGTCTTCCCATCATGATTTTGATGTCCTCCGCCTGGAGAATCCCTCCTCTCTCTCTCTCATCGATTGGATTCTTGGAGCTCAGCCTGGCACCTGGCCGTGGATCTCTGCATCTGCCTCCATCAGTCACGGGACAAAGGCTCTATGATGATGGTTAGGGTACTCACTAGACTTGTCACCAGAGTAGACCAGTCCAGGGACCCTCTAGACCACTGCCAGCACTCCAAGGTGGGGTTATCCTTATGGATTCCTGAGAGCTTCCCCAGCACCCTGCCTCTTCCTATTCCCATGATGTCCTCATCTATCATGGTATCTCCCTCCCTGCCCTCCCACTCTGTCTCTGTTCCAACTCGACACTCCCATTTCCCAATGTTCTCATGCCCCACTACTCACCCTCCGCCACCACCCCCACTCCCAGTCCACTCATCTTTTTTTTTTTCTGCATAGGAAGAATCTGGTCATCCTTGTTCAGGAATAACTGCTGCTAGGCTTCATCTAAATATTTATGAGGGCAGAAATCTAAACTGGGTCTTGTTGGGAACGAAAGCACTCTCTCTTGCTTGATTTTCCCCATGGGATTTAGGAACCACTTTTCTCCCCTTGGTTTCTATTCTAATTTGCAGAGATACAAATTTCATTAATATTTAAATCTAAATATTAAAAGAAACAAAATTTCAAACACAGAGCCTTTGATGCCGGGTGTCTCCTTTTATATCTGTGCTGACTGGTCCCTTTGTCAACATTGTTCCTTGACAAAACCATCAGTCCTGATCAGAAATTTCCAACAGAAACTCACATAGGCTCCTGGGGGGTGTGTGTGTGCTGCACAAACAGAAGGGAACCATTAAGATGGAGGCCACTACTTTGAATGAGAGATTTGTAAGAGGTAGGTCCAAGTTGTGAAGAACACAAGCATGCATTTGCCGCATTCTGAGATGTGTTATTAGGCAATTTTGTCATCTTGTGAACACCATAGAATGTACTCAACACAAAGTAATGCAGGTATGATGTCTGTCACTAAGGAGTGTCATCTTCTGGTACCATAATCAATTATCACAATTTGTCATTGGTTGGCAATGTTAGTACTTAGTCTATAGCTTAGATTCCAAGGACTTCTTAGAAGCCAAGCAAAGATGTTAGGATGCTACCTATAGGTGAGGTGACAAGGATCTTTTTCCAAAGAAAAGAAGATGGTGGAACAGGTAAAGAGACAAGGCTTAGGGAGAAAGAGTTCAATAAAAGTGGATAAGTTCAAAACTGGGCATGGTGGAGATCACCTGTAATTCCAGCACTTGAAAAGCATGAGCAGGAAGATTGAGAGTTTGAAGCCAGCCAGAGCTACATGGCAAGTTCCAGGCCAAGCCAGGACTGCCTATAAGACCCTCTATTAAAAATAGGCCAGTTTGCCCTTTGGTGGTGTGCTGTGGGATGTTCTGTATGGCAAATGTGTTGCTAATAAAACACTGATTGGCCAGTGGTTAGGCAGGAAGTATAGGCGGGACTAACAGAGAAAAGAGAGAACAGGAAGGCAGAAGGAGTCACTGCCAGCCAGCCACCACCAGGACAAGAAGCATGTAAAGATGCCGGTAAGCCACGAGCCATGTGGCAAGGTATAGATTTATAGAAATGGATTAATTTAAGATATAAGGACAGTTAGCAAGAAGCCTGCCACGGCCATACAGTTTGTAAGCAATATAAGTCTCTGTGTTTACTTGGTTGGGTCTGAGCGGCTGTGGGACTGGCAGGTGAAAGAGATTTATCCTGACCGTGGGCCAGGCAGGAAAACTCTAGCTACAGTGGTGGTGCACGCCTTTAGTCCCAGCATTCCAGAGGCAGAGGCAGGTGGACCTCTGTGAGCTCCAAGCCAGCCTGGTGTATAGAGTGAGTTCCAGAACAGCCAGGGCAGTTACACAGAGAAACCCTGTCTCAAAAAACAATACAAAAGCAAAAACAAAACAAAAAGGCAAGTTTGAATGACTTAGTTTATAAATCATATTTTAAGATACAATTCAACATTTAAATACAACTGAAAACTATGAATCTCCTCTGATGTTCTTTTTCACTAGACATCCTCTCAGTCTGCAAGATAAGGCAAGGAGATGAACAGATGACAATTTTCCTGAGTGCTCTCGCAGGGAAACTGGATGTCAAACAATTCTAAGGTGCTTTTTTTTTTTCTTTTAAAGAAAGTATACAAGTATAGAATGCTACACAAACATGACATAAGTGGACCAACCCTTAATTTCATCTTCAAAGAGTGTGTCTCTGGGGAAATACTATTTCAAATAATATTGGGAGCACGATTAAGCATCTGCTAGTCTAGAAAAGGAAGGAACAGGATGTTCTAGGAAGAAAATGTTCCAGCCATTCCCTCAGGGATATGCAGAGTTGGTGCACAGTGTCATGGAGGTGTGGGCACCCTACTGGGCTTGCTAATATTGTGCTTCTGAGTGTCTTACTTGACAGAGAGTGAACTCAGAGAAGAGCTCTGTGTCTTAGTTAATGCGCCCCTCCCACATCCAGCAGTGCCCGTAAACAATAGACCCTCATGTATAGGATACATGACTATATACAATTTCTTCTTCTTCACTCTGATGGCTATGAAAATGCTAATTATTTCCATAATATTAAATCTGAATTTTAGTTATATGTCTATGAGTAGACAATAAGACTGGAGCTTTGTTCTGACCAAGATTGTTGAGTGTCCCAAAGGTGTGGTTAATGATAAAAACACATTAGTTAGTATAATTTTCTACCCATTTATCACATTTCCATCACAAATTAGACCTCCAATACAGTATCTATGAATAAAACATGTTAATTTTAATTAATTAACATTTTGGAGTATTATACACTTTCAGAAAAACTTTGAAATATGAAAATATAGAACAATACAAAATCCATTTTAAAAATGGGTATTGATCTCACTGATCATTGTCTTAACATTTCTTTGATTTAGTCTTACAGCAATCCATGAGTAAATGATATAAGTTCAAACATATACACATACACAAACGCAGACATACAAAGAGAGAAACACACACACACACACACATATATATACAGACACAGAGAAACACACAGAGTAATCTTCACAGACACACTTGAAGTAAGTTGGGATTTTAGAGTTTTATAGAATCGAACCTTTCTGAGAAAAATTTCTCTTTATAGCAAATAAATAAATAAATAAATTAGTTAATTAAAAATAAAAGAAAACCAAAAAAAAACCCCACAAAACCTAAATTTACATTTATCAGAAACACTAGACTGTCTTACTAATAGTCCTTTTGACCATTTAACATTGTTCTCTTTTGTCTCAGCAAAACAGAAATGATGTGTACCATGTGATTCACTGGTCCTCATGGAAACCTTGGGTTGATATTTGTATTTTCAAGTATAGTTTTCTCATCAGCTTAAAAGGGACAGGAGAGAGAGAGAGAGAGAGAGAGAGAGAGAGAGAGAGAG
>CABHPQ010174094.1:0-20821 GCA_902168405.1 Peromyscus aztecus | reverse complement strand
GAGAGAGAGAGAGAGAGAGAGAGAGAGAGAGAGAGAGAGAGAGAGAGGAAGGAGAAAGGAAGGAAGGAAGGAGGGAGGGAGGGAGGGAGAAAGGAAGACCTGATATGAGATGTGTCTAGTTTTGTTTCCTGTTATTGTGATAAATTACACTGAACAAAGCAACTTGAGGAGAAATGTATTATTTGCCCCACAATCCCAGGTTCTAATTCATCATTATGGAAAAGTCAAGGCAACAGGAATCAGAAGCAGCTAGTCATATTATTACATCCATATTCAAGAGCCGAGAGCAATGAATTAACATATCTTTCAGTCCTCAGCTCTTCTCTCCTTTTTAATTCAGTGCAAGGCCTAGCCCATGAAATAGTGCTTCCCATTCAAGATGAGTCTTTCCACATCAATTAACTCAATCACAAAAAAAGAATCCCTCATTGAAACTCCATTCCTAGCTGATTCTACATAGCACCAGCTTGTTGATAATTAAAAAACAGCCATCACAAGGTATCCTCTGCTTGCTCTCTCTCTCTCTCTCTCTCTCTCTCTCTCTCTCTCTCTCTCTCTCTTTCTGTAATTTTTTTGTGTTTTGTTTTGTTTTTTCAAGACAGGGTTTCTCTGTGTAGCCCTGGCTGTCCTGGAACTCACTCTGTAGACCAGGCTGCCCTAGAAATCAGAGATCCAACTGCCTCTGCCTCCCCCTGAGTGCTGGGATTAAAGGCATGCATCACCACTGCCCAGCTTCTCTTTTTAAACCAAGAATACATTTAAGCAAGATATAATGTGAATTTTAATGGACTCTTGGCTTCTTCAGAAGTCACTTTTTAAATTTATTTGCTTGTTTGAAATCTGTATCCCCAAACCCCCAACCACCTCTACTTATAATTCCACAAGGGAGTGGGGTAAAGTGGAGAGACACTATTCAGTGAGTTAAAGTAAACCAGATTTTAAAAACCGTAATTTCAATCTTTTTTCAATGCCAAATGGCCTCACTGATGGCTGCGCTTACTCATTTGTGAGTGTCCAGTGCTAAGCGCTATTTCTAGCACACAGTAAATAGTCTATAAATGCTTGTTAAGTAAATGAAAGTGCAGACTGGATACAAAAGACATCATTGAAATTTTATATAGGTCAATTACAATATAATCAGATTCGTGGACAAGATGTACTGCGAAGACCAACAATCGTGATGTTCACCAGTTTTATTACTTGGGACTGATGGCATATCTGCTATTCCTATAATGACTCCTATGTCACGGCGCTAGTGCTCATGTTTGATAATGAAATGTTGCATCTTCTAGACAATATGCCAGACAGGAAGTGAGCCGTTTACAAAGAACTTCCAAGCAGCCTCACTAAATGAGCATGCTCTCCAATGAAGACTAAATGAAATGTTTGATTTTCAGGTTAAAATTATTAGCTCCAAGAACACCCTGTTTTTATTGTGTGTAAAACATTTATATGCCTATAAGTCCAGTCACTGATTTAAAATACAAGGTTTATAAGAATAAATAAAACAAACAGGATAAATAGCTGTTTCTCGTCTGTTGTCTTCTCCTTGAAACATGGTGCTTAATTCTTTCAGCCAGAATGGATGACACACCTCTACTCGGGTAAGCAGGAAATTGGATCTAAGGAAAAAGGCCAAATACTGTTATACCTGAGGAATGTTTATGCACTCAAGTAGTGCACAAGATAAGTGTGTGTGTGTGTGTGTGTGTGTGTGTGTGTGTATATATATATATATATATATATATATATGCAAATGTGAACATAGCACACAATGAGAGAGAGGAGAGAGGGAGGGAGGGAGGAAAGGAGGGGGACACACGGAATTTGCACTTCCTGCTTATCTACTATGGGCTGATTTTATCTCATAAAATTCCTCATTCGTATGAAGTGAATATACAGGGTTTGGCAGATGGGGAAACTAAAGTTATGAGGAAGCAGAGGATCCAGTCTTTAACCCTGCAGACAGCTTTGCTTCTCCACTCCAGAGCGCTGTCACCCATGGTCATTATGGACACCAGAGTCATGTGGACACAGTCATTACGGACACCAGGCATTACACAGCTGTGTAGGAAGGAGGAATCCCCTTATAGCTAATGCCATGCCAACACGAACTGAATGGCTTCAGTCTCCGCTCTGCTTATAAACCTCAAATACATCTTTGCTCTGTGGTATGCTGTAGGAAAAGATCAAATAAAAACCTTGCCTTTTCCCAAGAGAGCTTGGCATCCTTCCCACCCATGGACAGAGCAAAACCGTATGATCCCCAATGATCAGTTTAGATTTCAGAGCTGTATTGCTTTCATTGCAGTACAATCAATACAGGACAAATTCTCCAGGCTGGTATCTCCTGTAGGCTCATGTGTTTGAACTCCTAGTCCGTAGCTGGTGGTGCTGTTTTGAGAGACCATGAAACCTTGGGGAGGTTGGGCTAAGCTGGAATAAGTAGAGCCCTAGGTGGAGGTCTTGGGTTTATATTTATTTTTTTCCTATCTTGTCTCTGCTTCCTGGTTTGCAGAGATAGGAGCAGGTAGTTGCCTCATGAATCTACCTCTGAAAATCTGTAAGGTACTTTTATTCCCCTGTTATGATAGACTATCTCCCTTCAAACCAAGAGCCAATAAAGCTCTCTTCCCTTGAGTTGCTTTTTTTTTTCAGGTCACTGTAATGAAAAAGTTACTACTATACCATGTATAGAGATAACAGTTCCCTGAGGACACCTCCTAAGATGAGACATGGAAGGGCTGTCCAATCAACAAATCTGACCTCTACTGAAATATAAATTAGAAATAATATTTCCAATCAAATGGAAAGTCAGTTTTTACTGCACATGTACTAGAAGAAGTCCTGCTCTGCTCCATGTTTGTGTCTCAAAGCTTAATTAATGTATACAAATACAAGTATCCAACATCTTCCATAAAAGAAAAAACTACCTCCTGTGCAGATGGCTCTTCATCAATTATAGCATGGTCACACACTATATATACCTAGTGTGATTTCTTTTTCCTGTTGTTGTGCTAAAAATACTCTGACAAAAGCAACTTAAGGGAGAAAGGTCTAATTTTAGCTCTCAGTTCAAGGAGCAGTCCCTTTTGGCTGAGAAGTCAAGGCAGCAGGATTTTGAGCAACTGCTCACATCACACCCACAGTCAGGACAGACAGGGATGCATGCATGTGCATTAGTGTTCTACTATAATTCTCTACATTCAGAATCCTCTGCTCAGGGAATGGTCTGGTTCACAATTAAGGTGGATCATCTCACATCAATGAACACAAGATAATCCTCATATGCATGCTCAGAGGTCCATCTCCCAGGCCATTCTAGATTCTGTCGAATTGACAAAGAACACTAATCATTGTACCTAGTATACCTGGAGATACAGCACCCCAGTCTGAAAGCTAGATTGTGAGGGCACTTGGGCACTCTTCCTTACCTATTCCATCTCTCTTTTTCTACAGAATTTCCAATGTGGAGTTTTTCCTCATATTCCAAACAACTTCTGATAATTTTGAAAAGATTAAGCCACTGGACAGAGATAGAAGTGACCAGAAACAACTCTGTGTGCAGATGCCATGTCCCAAAGATGCATTTCCTTCAAATGAACTAATGGAGGGATAAACCTAGCTATAACCTTAACTCTGTCCTATCAGATATAATATTCATTAAATATTTCTCTCGTTCATTTTCTGCTGTACTTCTCTATTCTCCCTCTACTTCATCACATTCTCTCTCACACACAGCAGGTCTTGTGTTTTATTAAAGAAAAAGGTAGGTTCCTTAGGCACCTTGGTATTAAACTTTTGTAAGTGTAATGATATAGTAATATTAGGCACAGCAGTACTGGGTTTGCTTTGCTTTTGTTTGCAAGTTTGGATCTGTGTTGAGCAGAGGAAATTTCACAATGCTGAACTGCGAGGCTTTGTTTTCTCTGTGGACCCCAGCTAGGGGAGAAATTATGTGTGTTTATCACATAGCACAATGAGGAGCACATCAAACAGAGGGAGTTAACACATGCCAATCTCAGAGGGACATATCCAGCTGCAGGCTTCTTGGGGAACTCAGTTGAGGGCATACAGTTCTTCATCAGTTGATAAAGGTCACAGAGAAGATTGTAAACCAACACATTTGCATAGACTAAGATCCACATGCAAAAAGAAATAGCAGCTAATGAAAGGAGACTTTGGATCTTGTCCCTGATGATGGGAAACATACATATGAGGTAAGAGAACCTGAACAAAGAATCCGTAATGGATGAGAACAGAGACTTGTCTGTTCACTCCCTTGATGGATAAATATTGCTACCCCTCCTAAAAGAGGACACATTGATTGTTTATGGCATGATCTGATGTACATAGAATTGACCATTTTTTGTATGTTTCATGATGTTGTAGTTTGACTATACTGTACACTCATATCAGTCTAAATATTTTTCTTTTGCATTGATAAAGACCCAAGTTAATGCTCCCCTTGATGGTCTTTTGTGTTGAGATGTGCAATAATTGACCTTCATAGACTATTTCGGTTGAACCTCAGAGTTGAACTTCCAGAGGAGGCAGTAATAAGGGGGCTAGCAGAGCATGCTGCCTTGCCTGTAGGTGTGCTACCTGCAGCCTCCAAACACTGACTCATCTCAAAGTCTCATTAATCTCCTGTTGTTTAGTGCAGCCAGAGCACCCAATAACACATTGTGCATTCCATTTTCTTCTTTAGCTCATCTAGCCTCTCCATCTGCCTCCAAAAGGCTTGGAATTACCTCACACATTTTACAAAGATGTAAGCAGGCAGAGTGAAGTAAAATGACTTGCTTAGAGGCACCGTGAACTCTCTGGAAAATGAAAAACTGGTATTGGAAGAAGTTCTTCCCTTCGGGACTAGTTGTCTATTGTACCCCTCCTAAAGCAAATATCCCCCCCCCCAAATCCAATCACCTTTCATCCTTGTCTCAGCAACATCTCCTTATGTAAGCTCTGCAAATTCAGAATCCCAACAAGAAAAAGGCCAGGGCATTTATAGTTGTGACCTACACGATTTAAAGCTAGCTGGGAGGCTGGCAAAACACAGTGTCATGCTGAAGTTATTTCCAGAACAGCAGGCATCTCTTCAAGCAAACCAGCTCAAAGGATGTCAAACTTGCCAACCTATGTTCTCCAACACAGTTCTTTTAAGACTGAGCAAATGGTAGGAAAAAAAATTTAATCTTCTCATATATCCAAATTAATTAACCAGCAAGTATTTATTGCTTGCCACGAGTCGGACTATAAAAGAGACCTCATCAGTGCTTGGAATCTGGAGTTGAATTTAATGGGTTTGAAACCTAGCTTCATTGTTTATTGGCTAGGAGACTTTAGGCAAGTTACTTAATTTCCTCATGCTGTGCCTCAGTTTCTTCATCAAAAGGAAATGTTGATAACAGTAAGACACATCATGGGGCTATCAGTATAAGTAATTGAGTTAATTCACATCAAGTGCTAATAAAGCACGTGTTTCTTAGTAAGGGGTCATAAATACTAGCTCCTATTATCACATCTCCAGCACCTAGTCCAAAGTCTGGCACATTGTCAGCGTGAGCTTTCGTTCAAATGGGAGCTATCAAAGACACATAAGACAAGAGCAACCATGTACTATGGAAATTACACATACAAAGATACATGTATACCCATGAATAGATAGAATATTCAGTTCTCATTGACACCTATGTAGGTAGCTAAGGTTCCAAAGGATCAACAGGTGTCATGGGAAGACCCATTGTCCCTTATGGAAGATCCTTATTCAGTAGATGTTTATGGAGCATTCTAGAGACTGTAGTCAAAATTTGACTCATTTGACATCAGAATTAAGCTAAAATCTTGAATGGAAATTCTTGGAATACAGCTATGAGATTTCAGTGTCAAACTGTAGGAAAGAAAATCTGTCCTGAATGGTTCTCATGTGTTTGTGTTTGGCGAAAAGTCTGTAAGACTCTCTTATAGGAGTGAGATTAGAGGTAGGGGACAGGATACGCCTGATGGCACCCCAATTTCACTAACATATGTATTAGTTATTTAAAACAATTGAAGTTAATTAAAAAGGAGAACAAACAACAGTCATGACTGTGGATCTGAAGAATCCTTATACGCCTAGTTCTTAGTGTGATAATATGGAAAATGTGGGCGTTAGCTGAATTTAGGGAGAGTGAAGAAATGAATTTTTCTGAACAAATGAGCCAAATCATCCTTGTGAAATCTCTTAATTTGGAGTATCAAGTGAACAGTGGTTGCAAAGGAAACGAAGATTGGTTTGAATGGACAATAGGACAAAATATCACCTTGGCTCTGTATTCTGGATGTTTCTACAGGAATCAATGTTTCCTGTTTTCAGAAAGACACAAAAAGGTAGTCTAGGGGAAGAGTGGCTAATGGGAAAGGGAAATCCATCTTTTTTTTTAAAAGAGGGAAGGAATAGTTCACTTAAGACTATTATAGTACGGACCAGGATTATTGCAATAGGGGAAAGAGATTAAACTCAGCTCCAAACACAGTGATGGTGTCTATAAATTTATAGCCAGAGTGTGGGATCAAGAGAAGAAAAATACTAAGAGGAGATATCTAGGATAGGATGATGATTTCTAAGTTGGCCTAACAGGATTCTTGCTAAAGGCAGGATGAGGGCTTAGAAATAAAGGGTAAAGGGTTAGGAATTTGATCATGTCCGAAAGAAGAGAAGATTCTTCAGCAGGATTTTTTTTTTTCTAAAGGAGACCCAGGGCTAGCTAGCCTCGTTGAGAAACAGAGTCAGAGGAATCTAACCAAATTTGGTCAAAAGGGGAGTCTTTATCAGGGCCATTTCCTTGGGAAGTGTTTGATAGTTTAGCTGCACAAAGCCATGGTCTACCCTAATAAAACTCTGTGTCCATATGTTTCATTGTCATCTTCTGAGCATCTCAAGACAGGACACTTCTAAAAAGCTGAATCATGTAATCAGCATGCTAGGGAACTTGAGAATAAACCTACCGCCAACATCTCTGGTCCCTGTAACCATCTCTCCTTCTGCTTCTTCCTGTAGCACTGTGTAGAAAGACAGTCAAAGGTGTTTCATCAGTGAACATTTGTTTATTTTGATATCCCCAATATGACTATTCCTTTGATATTTCAAGTAAAGAGATTTTACAGTGATATCCTTCCTTATTTATTTAAAGATTATTTGGCTCACTCATTCATAAAAATATACTGAATACTTACTATTTGCTCAACTTCATGTTAAGGAATAGGCACAGAAAAATCATTCCTGGCCAGGGCAGGTGGGATCAAGGCATAACATTGGAAGCACTCTAAAGTTGAGTACAATGCATTGGTTTGAAACCATGGGGCTATGGAATGAGTAAGGTTCATATTGGGACAACAGAGAGACAGGTGCAGAGAGCCTTCAGCTTTGCTTCTGTGTTACCAGAGAGAGTCAGCTGTGATTTTAGGTAATTAGAAAGGTTTTTTTTTTTATCATTTACATTATAATGTGCCTAGAGCAGTTTACGCACAGGTAGGAGAAACTGCTTCAAGAGCACTAAGAGATTAGTTATATAGACTTTCTGTTCTGAGAGGGTCATGGCTCTTCCAAAAAGGAATTAATGAAGGCTTATCACCTCACCATTTCTGCTTTCCTATGTGACCTCCAACCCTTCTGCCTAGAATCCATCTAGGCAGAAATAGAATTACTATGAATAGACCAGTAGTGTCTTCAAAACCACAGCAGTCACACTCAAGAGCCCAGGGGATTCTAGTGACTGTCTCCTCCTCTTTACATCCAAGTCCAAGGAGAACCAGACTCCAGATAGGTCAAGAAAATGGATCTAAAATAAGACAAGGTCAGATTTCTGCTCATAATCACCCACAGTACCAGCCTCTGACATGTAAATTTGTCCCAAAGACACCAGACAACAAGGATCCCTCATTTGTCTCCTCTTGAGAGGTGCTACTCCACAAGCTGAATGTAACTACTGCCATATGTCCAAATCCTAAGGATTCTTGACTCGTCTTCTATGTGTATGTTAGAAAAAGCTTTCTGCTTTATGGAAGGGAGGTGGGGAACCTACTGATTTTAAGGACAGGCTATACTCACAATAGCACTGATTCTGAACTTTTACAGAGTGGGGAAAATAAGTTTAGAGTCTTAAAATGGGACTCTACAATGGTAGTTCACTGTAAAAAATCATGTCTGATGATTATCAAGTGTGTGATTTCACTGCACTAAAAGCCTTCTGAATCGGGTCCATTTCTGAATAAAGATTGTAACTCCCTCTCAAACATCTCTGCTCTGCTGGAGATGGAATCCTCAAGTACACTTTCCGGTTTTTTTAGAGGCCTTATTGCATTTGCTTCTCAAATGCCGTTTCTTTCATGAAAGCCTAGGTGATAAAGGGTAGCAAATATAACCCCAGGTTTCAGCCATGAAAATGCAAGCAGGGGAACAGGTTTCTACAGGGAAAGCTTCAGCATCCTTTCTCTGTGAAGGCTGACTCCTACTGGGATACTAATGAGAAGGCAATGCCAGCTATCAAAGGCAAAGATGGCAAAGAACAGGCGAAGTAGAAAAATGAAAAGACACGGGTAGCATTGGGATTTCGGAGCAATTGAAAAGCAAAGCTGTCCTGTGCTGATCTTTTATTCCATTCATTCTCTTGGTCTTATTTGTATGTGGATAAGCTGACTACAGCTGGCTTTACTGGAGCCAGGAAGAGGAGGCTCTAACACAAGGAAGCCGGTGTTTATAATGATGAGCTTATAGATAGAGTAGTCCTTCAGTCAAGAAAAAGGAAACGCTGCTGACCGTGAGGGTTTATTCAGCAGTACAGCGACGCATTCATGAAAGTCCAATCTGGGATTGTCACAGTCCAGATTTACACCGTGGAAGCTAAGCTCCTGGATGTCCTGGAGGATGGTGCTGGTTCTCAACAAACTGTAGCCAGAAGAATTTGCACATTGATCAATTTCTAATAAGAAAACACACTGCCCGTAGTTGACGAAAGACAGTGTAGTACTTCACTAAAATCGTATGCTTGCTGATAAGGGTAGAATCAGGACAGGACAGGAAAGCCAGCATCAATTCTGAATTGGACTAAAGTGAAGACATGAATTGAGCAAAGTGTATATGAAAAAAGCTGCAATGAAACCATTACACTGTATTCCAGCTTTAGAAAGTAGAAAGAAAGAAGCAAAGAAGAAAACTAGTTCAAGGAACAGCCAAACTTGGAAGAATAAAGCTAGCTAGGAGCCTAATTGCTTGGTATCCTGGAAACACTCCTGGAGAGATGCAATCCAAGAAAGAGCAAGAGCTAAAAACTTTTGGCAAAACTGGGTGAGTGGCGTCAGAGAAGAGTTCTGGTAACACCAAGTTGCCGGTCCTATGTATCAGTGCAAGCAACAAGATGGCATTGCTCTCAGTAGTGGGGGACCCGGAGAAGGTACAAAGAGGAAGCATACTAACCAGTTGTGTGATGCTTGGATAAAGGTATAAAATCAGTTATTATAATGGAGCCCGAAGTCCAAACCAAACATGGATCACAAGGGCGATGGAGATGGCTTAGTTGATAAAGTCCCAGCTACACAAGGGGTGGAGTTTGATCCTGGGAATCCACAAAAAGCCAGGCATGGTGGTATGTGCTTGCAACCCTACTGCTGAGGAGGCAGAGGCATGTAAATTTCTGGAATTGGCTGGCTGGCTAGGTTAGCTGAATTGCTGGATACCAGGCCATCAAGAGACCCTCTCTCAAAAAACAAGGTTAACTACTCCTGAGGAATGAAACCTGAGGGTGACCTCTGGCCTCCACATGCAAACATACATATGTGCACAAACGCACAGGTGTACCTGCATAAATAAAAGAATGTATGCATGTGGAAACACACACACACACACACACACACACACACACACACACACAGAGAGAGAGAGAGAGAGAGAGAGAGAGAGAGAGAGAGAGAGAGAGAGAACAGGCACAAGTGGTGTTTTGATGAAAATTAATGCCCACGGAGAGGTGGAAGAACAACAATTTCCTATTCTCAAGTTGGAATTCCAAGACTAAGCATGTCTCTCTCCATTTGTGAGAAGAGAATGCGGGAGAGAAGAAAACAAGCTGTGTCTGATCTCCCAGACAAGCCTCAGACTCCACTTTGTCAAAAAGGAGGAGGCCCAATAGTCAAAGAAAGTGTTTGGGGACTTGGTGGGGTGAGAGCTAGGTTTGCTATTTGACCTTTAAATGTTCTCTTGGAGAACGGATACCTGGGAGCTACTCCTCACAAGATGGTACTTTGTAAGGACGTAGTTGGCGAGAGACTCCATGTGCTGATGACTGTGAGAATGTGAGCTAAAATATTGTAAATGCCAAAAGAGCATATGCCCCCAAATCCCCAACTCATCTAGGTGCATAGTAAGTGAAACAGAAAGTATGAGTCTTGAATGGTTTTGAAGAGACCCTGCAGATTAATTCAAGGTAGAATCAGTAAGTGTCTGTTGACTGGTTTATGCTAAGACACCTTTGAAAAGTAAAGTTATGAAGGAACAACAAGAAGGCTGGAAATTATTTCTCTAGGGAGTCACACGACATCAAAAACAATTGCAATATCATATACTTTTCCATTCATACAAAAGAATAACCTAAAGACAAGCAAAGTGTGTTTTTATTTCTGTTAAGATGGTTTTAAAAAAGTGTGTGTGTGTGTGTGTGTGTGTGTGTGTGTGTGTGTGTGTGTGTGTGTTACAAGCAGATGAGTGCAATGTCTGAGGAGGCCAGAAGAAGGTATTGGATCCTGAATCTGTAGATAGAGGCACTTGTGAGCTGTTCAGTAGTGTCGGGAACTGAACTCTGACCCTCTAGAAAAACAGTGCACAGCCTTGACCACGGAGTTGTCTCTGCAGCCCCCATGCCTGTTTCTGTTTAGGGGCAGAGACTCACATAGCCCAGACTGGCTTTGATCTTGCTCTGCAGCTGAGGAGGACCTTCAACTTCTGAGCCTCCCACCTCCACCTCCCCAGTTCTGGGATTACAAGTATGGTTCACCACACCCAGTTTATATGGTGCTTAGGATTAAACCTGGGGCCTTGTGCATGCTAGGCAAACACTCCACCAACTGAACTACATTCCCATTGGACAAAAGAATCTTAAAATAAAACTTCAAACCAATAAATGCCCCTCCATTTTCAGATAAAAGAAACAGAATGGCCTGTCCTGAAATGTACAGTTATCATTTTCAAACCACAGGATCCCCCCACTCCTTGAGGTTCGGTTTTGCTGTGTAGTTCAGGCTGTCCTCAGCCTCCTAAGTGTGACAGCAAAGGCCTGAACCACCTCACTTGGCTTAGAATCTTAATCATTTCCCTTAGAATCCTATCATTATCCTAAATGGAGCCTTGAAGTTGAACCCTGTTATAATCTCCACTTTCTAAGGAACACTTTGGTCTTTCTTCCTTCCAAGACGCATTCATTTAAGGCTATTTAACAGATAGCATTAGGAAATGTTTACTCATCCTTTATACATTAAGAAGGAGCTGGGGACTAAAGGCTACACTCTCCCAGCCTCTCCCTGTGGAAAGTAGTGAAAGGCTCTGCCTTATACTCTGTGCTGGTCTTCCAATGGGTCCCTGAGGAACCATAAGAATCCACATTCTCAAACTGCTACCAAGAACTAATTCAGCACCAGCAGTCACTGGAATGAACATAACATAAACCCACTTTTTGAGAGTTACTTTCATAGTTTAAGATAATGGGGGGCTGTGCAACTCAGGAAGGAAACCGGTGAGATTTGCATACCATTAAAAGCAAGCCTTCCCCAGCATTTTCTTCATGTTCCAACAATGCCAGTCCTTTGGGGGCCCTGGAAAGCCCCATATTCGATTCAGCTTCGACTTTTTTGAAGAGTTAACATAATTAAGAATGAAAAGGAACTTAACTGGGGTTACAATGGTGTGTTGGTGTTTTGTGGTAGGTGTTTTGGGCTGGAGATGGATGGCTGATGATTGTATTGTCTCCTCCTCTCCTCCTCCACCCCTCCCCCCTCCTTCTTTTCCTTCCCCTCTTCTTTTTCCTCCCCCTCTTCCTGTCAGGCAGAGTCTTTGACCTATATTTGATATTCCTTATGATATATTCTTTCTGATCACCAAAATGCAGGGAAACAGCTCCTTCTAAAAAACGGCATAGGGTGAAGTGTTTCTTTCTCTCTTTTTCTTTTCTTCTTCTTCTTTTTTAATATCCAGGAAGCTGGTGACAGCCCAATTTTCTTCTACATCTATGAAATCGAAAGGCCTGGAGTTAGGAGGGATTATGGGGAGTTTATGAGACCAACAACACACCCTGTTGCAAGCCTTATCTGGAGCAAGCCCCACCTTCCTCCCTAAGTCTCTGGTGGGCGGCTGGTGCTCAGGGCAGGCAGTAAAGGGTACACGTGGCACTGTTTATCATCCAGCAGCATCTTTGAAATGCCAAACTTTATTTATCGATCTTCTCACTCTATGTTATCTCCAACAAGCCACAGGAAAAGTAATACATTTTTGTATGGATTAATCCTTGTATTATGTAGCAACATAACATAGTCCGGGAGATAACTCAAGCTTACTTTGTCTTCTCATTATCTAAACAGACATGTCTTTCTTTAAGCCATCAATGGAGGTCATAACCCAAATGCCCTTGTGGAATATTCATTAATCAAATAACTAATTTGAAATGGACCTTCAAAGCATTATTCATTTCCCCATCATTCTCCCCACATTGCGTTAAATGCTTTGTGGGGATAATGATTAGGCTGATGTTTAATTAATTGTGAAATTGTGAATTAAAGCTAAGTTAAAAGATAAATCATTTTTTAGTGCATGGGAGAGAAAGCTTGAGCATGGGATCAGACTGGTTTTGTTGAGAACTGTTAGCAAATGTCCCTTTATTTTCACAACACAACCACATTCAAATTCAAGATCTACCTTTGTGATTGATGCAAATCTTATTTGTCTATTTAGTCTTGGTGGATTTCGAATTCATCACATTAGTGCTATCAGCCATTGAATGCACATACAGATCTGGACATAACTTGCTGCTCTCAACATGTTTTGCATGGAAGATTGAGGTGTGGAAGTAAAAGCCATAATTTTGTTTACTTGGTGTGATGATCAGAAGTCTCTATCTTTAACATGCTGGAGTTAAGCTTTCCTCTCTTATCATGCCTGTCTTTATGTCCCCACTTTGTAATAAGGACTCAGTCATTGATTTTGCTTACTGGCTCTCCTCTTGGGTTAGCAGATGTCAATGAGGAACCCAAAACAGTCTAAAAACCTAGCATGTCTGTCTTCATATGATGTCTGTCTCCTCCTGCTTCCATGAACCGTCTTTATTCACTAACCTCTTTTCTACCCCTTCAAGGCACTAACACAAGAGTGACTAAGATCTTTTCAACATTCAAAGGGGCATTGAATTAGCTACCTTTTTTTGTGTCTGTAACCAAATTCCTGTTAAGAAGGGACTTAAGCAAGGAGAGGGTTATCCTGGATCACAGTCTGATGCATGCAGGCCATCATGGCAGAGAAGGAATGGTAACAAGAGTGTCTTGAAGCGTCAGGAGAGCATGGTGGCTAGTGACATCACAACCCTTGGCAGTGAGGAAACAGAGAGCCTGGCCTAAAGTGTGACTGAGCTATATATACCCCAGAGTTCAACCCAACTTTTCCAAATAAGTCCCCACCTTCTCCAGCTAGGACATGCCTCCTAAAAGTTCCAGAACCTTCCAACCCATTAACACCAACTTGGGACAAGTATTCAGTGAGTCCACTGAGAACCATTTATAGGCATTATACATTGTCAACTGCAAGCAAGCTTTCACAGTGTCCTTCTCCAGACCACTGGAACAGTAACCAGGGAGTCTCTGGTTATTTCTGGAAAGAGGACACATTTAGCATCCATCTCCCCTCTCTAATTGGTTCTTTTTCTCCTGCAATCACTCTGGATTCTAGGAAGAAAAGATCAGATCCATGGACATCATATGACAAAAGCTGAAACCTTCCATCAGGCACCAGTAGCTCTCTTATCACAAGATTCTGCATAACCGTTTCTGGGATAATGATCAACCAGACCGTGTCCTGACCAAGACTGATTGACAGGTCACATTCCTGGGCGTTCTCTATGTGACACCAAAGCTCTTGTGAGCATCTCAGAATGTCCCCAAGAGGTTGGTTGCCCTATTCCTTCCCAGTGGGTCCATAGTGGATAAATTCCACTCCTGAGCCCATCACTAATTATTCCTTATTTATTCAACAAGGGTGAATGGCCAACTTTGTCTCCTGGAGCTCTTAAACTTTGATTTCTGGTTTAGGATTCCAGAAGCAACTGTACTTGTTACTAAAGTTCACTGTCAAATACATTGCAATTGCAGTCAACCTAGATTATTTACATTATATAAACTTACTCATTCCCCCCATTTTTACTATTAATTCCTTGAGGACTAGGTCCAAGTTTTCTTTACTTATGCAGAACTGTATGTGTTGTGTACTTGTTTCCTCAGAATTGAAACAACCATCCCATAGGAAATAAATGAAACTTGTAAGTTTTAGGAAGTTCCTGAAACTTTAAAGATCCTGAAGGCCCTTCCCCAAGGTTACATGAGCAACAAGAATTACTCTGGAGGAGAGACTGTCTAACCAGCTCTGACTGATTTATCTGCCTACAAGTCATGTGGGGAGTTACAGGGATATAGCTTTGTGAGTCAAAAGCCAGGCTGGAGTGGGCTTTTCAGTGACAGAGCTGTCTTCAAATCATCCATGCTTCTATAAGTAACCTATCATCCATGATAAGTAATGGACCCAATCAGCTCATTGGTCCATTAAACTAGATGCAGGTGTGACCATTGTTTGACCTATCACTGGTGTCTAATCTGGGGTAAACAGACATTTGGTAAGTCTCCAGAATAAAAAGTCACACCCCAGTGTGTAACACTTGAGTTCTCTGATGCAACTGAGCCTGGGTTTGTGTTTGCTCTCCCATCTTCCTGGAACACTCTCTTTGTGTGTTCACTTGGTCCAGTCGTTTTACTTAGACAACCACTATGATGGTAATAACTTTATATACCTTTCTTTTCCCTTACCTTAACTTCCAGTGCCTTCTTAGCTGTCATGACTGCTTTCTCTTCCCCTAGTAGATGGGACCCCTGTAAAGAAAGAAACTTAGCTGTTCTTTTCAGTGTTATATTCCCTATGCTGGTACAAAAGGAATCAATTCAACACTTAATGGATTAATTAATGAACTATTGAAAACTAAAAGCTTTCTTTCCCCTATGTTTGCTTAACTCACAGAGGCTACTCTATGAAAAAAGATGGATAGAGAATGAAGTGAACAAAGGAAAACTCTCCCAAAGATAAGGAGATAGATTCATGATAAGCTGGAGCCATCCATGACTGAAGCTAACATATCTGTGGACACTGTCCCCTCCTTAGGCAGTATATTTCCTTCTTTATCTAGATGATTTATGTTCTGTTGCTTTCATTTCCAACCAAATAAAAACTTAAGAAGTAGACAGTCACCTGTGGGTCACTCCTGTGTTAATTTCATTATCAGCCTACATATAGTACCACTTACTTCCCACCTTAGGAATCTGCCAATACTCCTACAATACTCCTGTTTATACCAAAGTCACTTCAGCATCCCTTCATGACCTTTACCCCTTTACCTCAACTCTTTTATATATATCATTCCTCTGAGTCAGGGTTTACCAGATCTGATGCTGGCCTTCCTCTATGGCATTTCTGGATGATGGAATCTAACTTGAAATCCTTTCTGTGCTTAGGCTGCTCTCAAGGAACCAGTTAAAGCAACTCACATATTTTGTTGCCCACTGAGCCCTACCTGGTTCTGAGAAACATAGTAATTACTCAAATACAGAACACTGGTTATTTACAAAAGGTCTAATTTCAGCTAGTAAAATGGAAATATTAGCCCCTCTATTTTCTAGCTATATGACCTTATGCAAAGCACTAACTTTAACTACTCTTTATGCCTCTCTTATCTTTAAATCCAGAATAATATTTCCTATCTTGCAGGCTTAGAGACAAGGTAATATAGTCAAAGCCCTTTTAGCATAGCATATGGCACAAAGGGAACATATGATATCTGTGATTGTGACTGTTTTCATGTAGAATGAGCCCTCCAATGAGATGCCAGAAGCCTGGAATACTTCTATTCCATCTCATGTGTTTCTTAAAGGTTTATTGAAAGCATAAGCGCTTACTTTTTTTTTAATCCATATTCTTCCCTGAGTTAATACAATATCTATCTATCTATCTATCTATCTATCTATCTATCTATCTATCCATCCATCAATCCACCCACCCATCTATCTACCAATGTGTTAACTCATTTACCATATTATAACGCTTCATGATGTTCATATTATGAATGTTGTAACTTATTTAATAGTCAATTGTTGATCATCATATCTAGGTTGTTTTCATTTTTTTTTGTCCTTGGCAAAACTGTAATAAAGAACATCCTTATTTTTAAAAAAATAGCAAACAACTTTAGCAAGTATTAGAGCTTTGTTTGTCTTTCTGTAGCTCCAACCCATTAGTGGTCCCAAGAATAACCTTTCAACCTATTCTAAAATGTGTTATTAATAGCCAGTAATCAATAATAATTATTCATATGAATAGGTACACATTTTGTTATTGGTAAAAGATGATTAATAATCAACATGGTTATTGGATGATCTTTTATCCTCTTTTATCTATAAGTTCCAGGGTATGCAGTCTTTCTTTGTGGCTAAATTTCCTAAATCTGTACCTTCTTTCTTTCCCTGGGGACCTTGCCCCCTGGGAGGAAACATCCATTTTGTAATTATTTCTCTTCCTTAAATTATTGAGCCTGGCTCAAGGCTTTGTCATATAGTTGGATTTTACTTTAGAAGTAGAAGCCTCAAATTTGTTCAAGTCCTTTGAAACCAAGACCCCCAAAGACCTCCAAGACCCCACAATCTAACCCTGATATTAAATGAGCTTCCAAAAGCCTTCTTCCTTTAAGTCTATTTTGATTACTTCTCTGACCCTAAATCTTAAGAATAATTTTCAGAGTAGCTTCCACCAAAATGATCATCTTAAAGGAAATGACTCTGTGAATAAATGTCTCAGACAAAGGAATTAAAGTGAGAAATGGGAAAGAAACACTTACTATGAGCTTTTCCCTGATAGGTGTGGAGGGCAAGGGCATTGATGTACTCTGCCTTCATCTGTTTGGTTTGCCAGACTTCCAGCATTTTCCATCCATTTTATTGTAGGGGAACGGATAAGATGCTGGAAAGGTGGAGGTGAGTGGAGAAAAGTGGTTTCAGTCTATCAGCTAAAAATAGGCCTCCACTTGAGCACCGGTGAGAGAGCAGTAGGCTCCTCCCAGCCACTGGGGTGGGATAGGTGATGTGCAGTGTAGATGTCACCGACTGAATTTGGCTGAAGCACGCTTATTGCTAACTCAGTGGAATGACTGTTGTGGATAAACAAATCAAACTTAAATCCACAGGTCAATTACTCTGAAGAATGCCCAGCTGATTTTCCTGTTTGAAAGAACACTAAAGCTTTCCAGATGAATTAGAGGCTTTCAAGGAGATCAACTGCTTTGACTAACAAGTGGGTCTTGTATTTCTGAACACATGGGATAATGGCGGGAAGGTCCCCAAGCCACAGGTGTTAAGGAGGAACTGCTAGCTCCATTCAGTTCACAGTGACACATCCCTTAGCAATCAGTATTTCAACTAAAAACTCCATCTCCTCCTGTGTAGAACAGTGTTTTCTTAAAACATATCAAACACAATAAAAGTCAATTAAAAACCAAGACCACTTTCCTTTAAGAATGCCAGTGTTCAGCTGGGCGGTGGTGCATGCCTTTAATCCCAGCACTCGGGAGGCAGAGGCAGGCAGATCTCTGCAAGTTCAAGGCCAGCCTGGGGACAGAGTGAGTTCCGGGAAAGGCGCAAAGCTACACAGAGAAACCCTGTCTCGAAAAACCAAAAAAAAAAAAAAAAAAGAGAATGCCAGTGTCTGCTGAAAGCTCTAGAGATTTTACACTGAGGCCATCTAATGAACAGTTAATTGACATTAGTGGGTATCGGGTGTAGCTCAGTGGAATAGTGTTTACCTAGCATGCATGAAGTCCTCAGTTCAGTCCTTAACACTGACAAACAAACAAACAAACAAACAAACAAACAAAACAAAACAAAAAACCCTAAAAATAAAAAAGAATGTTTGACAGTAGGCTTCTCAGACCATTGGATGTCATGAATCAATAAAATCCCTTTCCTCTTCAAAAACACAGAAAATCAACATGGAGCTGCCAATGCTTCTAGTTGCCAAGCAGACTGGCCAAAAACTAAATGAAACAAAATGAAATTACTTGTTACTGCCACTATGATTTAATGAAATGATAGCCAAACAAATGCCAACGAAGTAGAAAAGACAGGAAGAGACATACAGCCTGCGAATTGAATTAAATGGATTTTAAAAGTTCTTATTGCTCCGTATGGTGGAGGTGTACACCTGTAAGTCCCGGCCCTTGAGAGATGGAGGGTCTATGCTATTCTCATTTTTCTAATTTCATGGATGATAGATATGAACCTGGCCCCACATAGATAATCCACAGTCAGAATTGACAGGTGCCTGACATGTAGAGCTGACTAGAGTGAGATTTTGGGTACAGACACTGCTGGAAGGGTGTCTTTGCAGCCTCCAAGGGGTTAAAGAGTATCCTTTCAAAATTTATGTTCACCTGGAACCTGATGATAAAGTATGGTTTTGGAACACAGTCCTTGTAGATATAGTTGAGTTGGGGATTTCAATAAAGATCATCTCAGATTTAAGATGAATCACCTGTCCTATGGTTTGTATCCATATTATAGGAAAAAAGTCACTCTAGGTGTAAGTGTAGATACATATAGGAGAAGCAGGAGATGCTGATGCAAATTTAAAGATAGGGGAGAATGCAGTTAAATTCTAAGAAATGCCAAAGATTTCCAGCTGTAATTGAGGAGAGTTGCACAGTTGATTCTTTCTCAGAGGGTTCAGAAAAAAAAAAAAAAAAAAAAAAAACAGCACAACAAACTCCTTGATTTTAGATTTCTGACCTGAATTTATGAGATGCTATATTGCTATTATTTTAAGCTACCTTGTTTGTAGTGATATGTTACAGCAATCCTGGGACACTAATAACCTAGGTTTGCTGAGTGTGCCATCTTGCCCAGCAAAGAGAATCTGCTGTAGCCATGGAAAAGACAGCAACCTAATGCATCACAACATTAAGTCCTTGGATGCATGTAGTCTTAGAATAAACTGGACCTTTGGATTTCACAGTGTGTGAGCCAATAAACTCCATCTAATGAATTCCCCCTCTTGTATAAACACATGTGAGCTAAGTTTTCTCTCACAGATAGCTAAAAGACTTCTGATAAAGACATTGCTTAGGGCTGAGAAAATCATATTCATCTTTAAAGGATGGCTATCATGGCCTTTTCTCTACAAAGCCTTCCCTAGGCTCCCCAGCCCCAAAGGCTAGCTTCTTCATCTATAGCTCTATTCCCTTCCCACACACAATACTGTTAAGCTCCTCTTATCTTCCCTCGGAGACCTTTGGTTTTTGAAAGCAAGCATCCATTCTTGTCTGCTTTGCTTTACTGCACAGCTCAGACCTATTTACATAGGAGGTGCTTGGTTCATGCCTGATGAATGGATAAATGGAAAAGGAAGGAATAAAGAGAAAGCTTTCAGTGTTTGTGGAGTGAACAGAAAGGAAAAAAAAAAAGTTGTTGTGATATGGGCTCACCTCATGTTCCTAAGCACACCAAGCACACAAATCCCCAATCCACTTGCCCACAAATTGTTCTCTGAAGGAAGTCAGCCAGACCAGGACTGCTGTGAGCTGCGATTGGGTCAGCTCTTTTGCCAGCAGAGTAACGGGCAGGCTTTTGTAAAGGGCAGTTGCTACTTCAGATCTGAAGCGTCTATCATATCACTCTTTCCTGCGCAAAACCTTTCAATGACTTCCCACTGCTCTCAGGAAAATTCCAGACGTGCGCTCATGGCATGGCTTACAAGATCTGGTGAGACCTCACTAAACCTCAGCATTCTAATCTTCTCTCTCCAGTCTCCCCTGACCTGGAACCTATGCTGTAGCTCTCAGCAGCCCAGTGGCCACTCCAGAAGCCCCCCCCTCTCTGTCTCTCTCTTTCTCTTCCTCCCTCTTTTCTTCCCTCTATCCCTCCCCTTCCTCCCCTCCATCCTTCCCCTTCCTTCCCCTTCCCTCCCCTTCCCTTCCCTTCTTTCCCTCCTCTAGGCTTTTGTTATTCTGAAACTTTCACCTCCCAACCTGTTTTCTCTCTTACTCTTGTGGGTGTAGTTAGTGCTGTGGTTGTATGTAATTTCCTCCAGGGACACTCTTTCATCCATGCCAGTGTTTCCAGGAATGTTCTTCCGGGTGTGTCTGGCCCTGTGCAGCATAGTTTTTGCCACAGTACAATGTGATTACCCCTGTATAGGACAACCTCACTCATTGTGCTCTTCAAACCTTGTCTCCTTGGATATTTGGATTTCATTTTCTAGCACATATCACACTGGAGGGACACGCATTTCCCAAATGGTCAAATAAAGAGATGAAGAGTTTCAAGGTGAATCTCAGAAACCAGCTTGGGCTTACCCTGTTCTTCTTTACTCAGTTTTCACTCTCAAGGAGCAGGTAGGCCTTCCTACCTGGAGGAGAGAATGAAGAACCAAAGTATTATGAGAGCGAGAGCGAGTGAGCGAGAGAGAGAGAGAGAGAGAGAGAGAGAGAGAGAGAGAGAGAGAGAG